>VWZL01003624.1:0-125432 GCA_013396915.1 Stercorarius parasiticus
ATTCTATGATTCTATGAAAGAACGTAAGAAACTTGGCAAGTATATTCTTCTACTAGTATGCCCTTCTACCTTTCAGCAGTCAGTATTTAGGGTATTTTAGACAGGAGAGCACTGTATTCAATAGGTCCCCATGGACCTTTTTACCTTCCTGAATTTGTTTTAGTTCATTTTGTACTAATTAACTTTTTTTTTTCCATTGAATCAATTTGCTTTTTTTTTACTTCCACAACATCCTTTAGATGTTCCTGCAATATGCTTCAGCTTTGAAGACTGATGTTCTAGATTGAGGTGGCAATATTTTTGCTTAATTGACTGGAGGACACATAACTGCAATTTTTAACCCCTGCTTCACTTTCCCTGTGATATAATAGGACTAATAGTATTTCCTTTCTTCACAAGGTTGCTGCTAAGTTGAGTAGATTTAAGAAAGTGCTTAATTTGCTACAATGAGCCATGTAGGAATTTGGATTTCATACATGCTTTTTCAAACTACTATACTTTAATAATTGCATATGAACATATATATACATACATAGGTGTGTCAATATACACATCTGCACATGCATATGGGTGAACATACACACATATCCTATTTTTTTCTACATACCATAAAATTACATTATTGGGATTCTAACACATATTTTTTTCATTTGTATTAAAACAAATTAAGTGCAAATGATTCGATGATTCTATGATAAAAGTGTAAGAAAAAATGGATGAAAACAAATAATTCTTATAATCCACTATTTGTTGATATTTCATATGGATTTACCAAACACTTCTTTTAAGTTTCAGTTTTCTACATTAAAAAATGTTGGCAGATCATATAGAAGCCAATGAGTTGGTGTCCACCCTCCAGGGATAAATGGCTCAAGATATCGCTTGTTGTTTCATCCTTATCCTGATTACTACAGACAGATGCATCTCTTACCAGAACGACGATATGAAACTTTCAAACCCCCAACTCACTCATCCCAGCATTTTTATTCAGTTTGATTAAGCAATTTATCTCTAAACTACTCTTTTAATATAACAGAACCCTTTGAGAAAATGCTTAATATACTTTATCCTTGAAGGTACAGTATTTTCTGATGAAATAAGCAACATTTAAAGATATTCACCTCATTAAAAAATGCTGTGCTATCCTTTAGCAGTATGCAAAAAAAAAATTAAAATCTTTCCTTGCTTAACTAAATGGCAGAACTCCAAAAATTTCCCTAAGAGTCATAAAAATCATACTGTAAGTAAACAAACTAGAAGAAAACCCTGCCCTCCATAAGATTCTGTAAAGAGAAAACTCCTCAGCTTCATGAGAAACAAAAAAGTAAGTTTTTAAATTTTAACAAATGTTAAAGTAATATACTAAAATTACTAGTAATAATTTTCTGATATCAGCTTAAGATTTGTTCCAATTTCTCAATTAATTCTTCTTTCACAAGTCGGTCATATCTGTTGCATCTTTTATGTCATATGACTATGTAAAGAGAAATAAAACCATATGCTTTTGGCCTGCTCCTACTGCTAATTCATTTAGACAAACAAACATTACTTTGCATTTGCAACAAGCTAAGACCATGCAAAAAGTCAGTTACAGCATCCTAATTGATCACTGGTAACTCAGTCTCAGTAATACGATTGCTTCTAATATTTGTTTTTTGTTAACAGTGTAAACTCACTATTTCTTAATGCTGATTTTTCAATATTGTGCTATTTCTCCTCCTCCCTGGTAAGATACCTTCTCAGGGTCTTCTCCAGCCCTCACACCCAGATGTGCTCCTTCTGTTTCCTCAGGTACAGGCACATTTGATGTGCTTATTAGTTGTTGGGTTTGGGTTTTTTTCTGGAAAAGCCTAAGTGACACAGGAATCTTACATCCTACCTATTGGTTAGGCACTTCAGATTCAGTGCCAGATTAGGATGACTATTTGTGTTCCAGGTTGGAACTGATTTGCATTCAGCCCTCTCATGGTGTGGGCAAAAAGGACTGGGTCTGTCTGTATCTGTACACTGATATCTGTGCCTGGGGAAAAGTTGGAATGCTTTTCTGAAAAGTGCCAATAGATTTCAATATGCACCTTCAGGTAACTATGGACACAAATGAAAATCTGTATTTAATTTATTAAAAGTTGTCTCATTCTAAGACAGAAATATCACTTAACACGAGCTGGGAAAAACACCAGAACAAATGATCATGTTTCTTGTTCAAGTATGATTAATAATCATATTGAGATGAAGCCACACAGCCTCCAACAGATATAAGTTCAATTTAAGTGTCTTTTTAAAGTGGTCTCTCAAGAACTTACTAGTTTCATCTCAAATAAATTACAGAACTTAATGGCAGCATGAATAAATAATAAACATTATTTCTGGTAGTAAATTATAACCTGAATGGAAGATAAGATTATCTTTTGTGATATAATGCCATTATTTTATTTGTAAGAAAACCCCCTTATAATTACATTAGAGCATAAATTACATGTTAGAGCATATATGCTTTTCCATGATTGCTGTTACGCAATATTCCTTCTGTTAGCCAAATGCTCATTAAAACTTTAATTTTAAATATGGGCTCTGGTCAGCAACATAATAAAGGAGAATCGCAAGATAACACAGGATGTCATCCTATTTGCCCATTATGCACCATACTGAAAGAGAAAAATCTTTTCATTTAAAAAAAACTGATGAGAGGAAATGGCCTCAAGTTGCACCAGGGGAGGTTTAGATTGGATATTAGGAAAAATTTCGTCACTGAAAGGGTTGTCAAGCATTGGAACAGGCTGCCCAGGGAAGTGGTTGAGTCACCATCCCTGGAGGTATTTAAAAGACATGTAGATGCGGCATTTAGGGACATGGTTTAGTGGTGGACTTGTCAGTGTTAGATTTGCAACTGGACATGATGATCTTAAAAGTCTTTTCCAACCTAAATGATTCTATGAAAAAAAAAAAAGCTAATAATGAGTAACCACTAGTGACTGTGTCATGTCACTTCCTTGGAATCAGAGGCAAGTGTTATAAACAATTAGAAGAAATCCTTCCAATTCAGTAATTACACATGCAATGAGCGCGTAGGAAGGATGCTGCTCTGCTCACCACTTCACAAGGATTTTAGGTCTGTATCTCTCCGCATACATTTCGTGTTTAGTGTAAATATATCATAAATTACCATTGAATGTTGATGGAAAAAAGATGAGAAAGCTTCACTTCCCAAATTCATATCACCTTCAGTAAATATTACATGATGCTTACTGACATGTGTAAAGCTGTTGACATATGCTATTATTAAGTATCTGTTTTAATGTGTATGCCTATTTGAATAAGAACTTTGTAATACTACACTAACCAATGTAATATGACACTTGTTTACATACTTCGAGGGCTTAGCTAAACCCATCCATGATATCTACCTTAATTAGTAGTTTTGAAAGCTGACAAGACAGGTTTTAATACACCAGAACTAGATGATGTGTAAAATGACTATTTTTGATACTACCTTTTTCCAGAGTGTTAAAAGGACGTGAAGAACTTCTGAGATTAAAACTTTGTACTCCTGTTTTTATGATACGCAAGCAGATAAAGACTGTATACCTCTATGGGACTGTGAGTCTTACACATGGAATTAACAACAGAGTTTCATTATGTCTATTTGAATTGGACCAACATATAAACTGTAGCTTCATCTCATTGACTGGTTACAGACTCTTCACTTAACTATAGCCAAGCTGGTCTCTTCCGAGTTTCCATTCATATACAATGTAATAATCCACAAAATGTTTAAAAAGGGGGAAAAAAAAAAGTCTAATTACATGTAACATTGGACTAAGAAACTAAACTTCACTGCTTTCACAAGGATAGTCCACAGATGTGAAGGCTGGTATCTAAGTTCCGCTGTAAGTCTTTGGAGGGACAGTAGGACAAATGGCCAACCACTTAACACTAGATTTCAATTTCATTCAATTTGAAAGCAGTTTCCAAGAGTTTTTCATTGAAATGGCAGTTTTAACATGCCTATCAGCTATCAGAGGAAAACACGAAACCTAACAGAAGAAAAAAAAAACCATCTCAAAACCCCCCCAAAACCATCTCTCTCCACTGGCATCCCCTGGAGTCTGTGAAGATCAAAGCTTTGGATTTTATAACACAATATTACTGCATTTTCCTCTATCTACAACCACTTGTCTAGTCAAAGCAGTTTACCAGAGAAATTGCAGTGACATGGCCAGTTAATTTTTCTTTGCTACATAAAGCTAGCAAGTAGCACATCAATAAAATGATCCAGTATGTTACACTATTTCCAAAAGGCTGTTTCATTTAAAGAAAAGAGAAGCTGCATTTGCATTAATTTGTTCTCAAAGTGTGGGATTATTATGTTTAAAAGAACTCTATTGTTATTTATACTTGCATTATGATAACACTCAAGGGCTCTCAATACAGCTGATTGTATCAGACAGAAAACTTGAGAAAAGGCTGCATTCAGCCAATATTCATTTTACTCATGTAGAAGTTAAATTCCTAGATGGCCCATATGCAATAGGCCATATGCACTCATGGTGCAAATCAATCCATCTGAATTTATGCATCTTAAAGTTACTCATTTATTATCTGAGCTAATTATCTAGGCTTTCTCTCTAATTAATAGGAAGAGAGAGGCATCTTAAGAGGATGATTCATTTCTCCTTAAAATTGGTATAATGAAATGTTGGAAGTGATGCTCATGATCTTCTTCCACAGGCTAGAAAGAGAGCCTAAACACCTAGTTTAGACTAGGTATACAAAAGGAATAAACTTACGTGAAACAAATCCCACCTTGATGGTGGGTTGCCTGTGTTATGCACTCAGCATAAAATATGAAAAAACAACTTTGTGTAATAAACAACCACTAGATTTTTCAATTAGTATAATGTGCTCTACCAACCTTACTGGTTTAACAGTTTCTTAGTCTGTGAGTAATTCCACTGAAATCTGAGAACCAGGCACAACTCTTCATGAGTTTTAGTTGCAAAATTTTGCTCCAAGGGATGCATGTAAGTGTTTTTCCTTTCCAGATTGCATAGCAATCTGATGAATATTCCATCTTAAATATTTTATTCTTTCATTACTCTCAAACAAAAGATATTTGATATAAGAATGATTACATACAACAGCAAGGATTATTTTATAGGAATATCGGTAATTCTCTGATTGAAGTCAGCTATAGTCAACCCTGTATTTAAGGTTACAATCACATCTGATCAGACAAATAAACTTCATCTCTGACAGAGTTCTGACAGAATAGAAATTACATTCCCCACTGTTACTTGAGACAGATGATATTTCAAGGAAGGTGTTGTCAGAGGTGACCGACCAACAGACTGTGAGCTCAGCCTGACAGTGTGCTGCCCTCTTGCCTAAGGGCTACACACACAGAAGGCAACCAAAACAGCCTGTGACTGGCCAGTCATTACTAGATCCTGTTACCCTCTTTCATGAGGTCCTTTTTACCTATTCACATGCTCAAGTATCACACGCGTTCTCCTGATCTCCATCACAGCACAAGGGACAAATTTATTCTCATCACAGGACAGTGATGCACACGCTTGTCCTGTCACATAAGGGGTAGGAGAAGACCGAGTAATGGTGTACTTATAATACAATATACATATACTCAGACAATTTGATGGAGAAAGGGGTACCACAAGCAGCCCTCTCACTTGTCCACAAGGAGATGCTCAATCTGACCCATTGTAGAGACTGAGCACAGCTGTATTAGAAGGTACATAAACTAATCGAGAGGAAATGGTTGTGTCTGGACTATTACTTATATCCGACCTCTGCATTCTTTCCCAGAACATGTGTTAGAAAAAAGCATTAGAGTATAATAAAAAAACACGCCTCCTGTTTATCAAAACGAAGTATCACTTGTATCTGCATTCAGACTACCTCAATTTACCAAGCTACTGAAACCAACGCCACTTTTTCATGGCAATGTATTGGAATGCAGGTGTCAATGTGTTGGTAGCTGCAGAGGGAGCCTCTATGGGAAGAGTAGGGGCCGCCCTAGGCCATACACAGTCATTCCAGCCAGCTCTGCAATGGACCCACGGCAAGACACAGCTGAGCCCATCAGCCAAGCTGGTGGCACCTTGGGGAAACGTATTTAAGAAGGGGCAAAGAAACACTGGGGGGATGGAACACAGACAGAAGGGTGATGAGGGGCCAAGACAGAGAAGGAGGGAACAGAGCAGTAGGAGGTGCTCTATGCTGGAGCAAGTATGTGCCCAAAGGGACTGCAGCCTGTCGAGGGCCCACACCAGAGGGCCGGAAAAAAGTGAGCAACAAGTGGCAGAGGGAAATGGCTGAACACTGACTTTGTCCTCCTGTGCCACCCATCGCTTCACTGAAGGGATCGAGTGCAAACTGCAGCAGTAACATGGCAAGAGATGTCTGGAGGGAAGGTGTGAAGTGGAGACTAGGAAGGTCTGAAGCTGAGCCAGGGAAAGTGGGAGGAAAGGTGGTTTTCCCGCATGTTGAAGTGTTTGCCATTTTTTTATTGTTTCCCAATACTCCAATCAGTAATTAAACATTTATGCTACCTGGCAATAACTTAAGTTAAATTTCCCAAGTTGTTTTGACCACAACAGTACCTGGTAAGTGATTTTCAACCCATGAGACTCTCACTCCTGTTCCTCCTATTTCCTCCCCCATCTCACTGGGGAGGGGAGGAAGGAAGTGAGTGAGCAGCTGTGTGGGTGCTTGGCTGTTAGCCAGGGCCAACCCACCACATTCAAAATGAAAAGGGATAAATGGATCCAGTGGCAAATTACTTTCATTGATTACCATTAGCCAGAAGTTTCTTTACTGTGATCCAATCCATCTAGATTCTAAAAAGTGAACCTTTTACCAAGGAGGGAAATGGCAAAGCATTTTAAGTAAAAAACAATTCAATTTGAGATCAACTGACTTACGGTGTTGCTGGTGTAAGAAGGAGGCTCACAAGACATAAACCAACAGCTTCTTCTTCCTCTTAATTTGTACAAGTACCAGACACTTAAAATAAACAAGTGTAGCTGCTTATTGAAGACCAAGTTCCTTCTCTACCGTTTCTGAAAGAAAGGGAAAACTGGTTTATATTACTTCTGTCATACAACTAATATTCAGGGAATGGTATGTCCTCATTCTGTAAATAGTCATGAACATATGACAAACTGTTTGGATTTTTTTGGATAAAAATCTTTCTAATGGGGAAAAAAAATAAATTTTAAGGGGAAAAAAAGTTTTTTAAAATGTAGCAATTTAAAAATGAAATTGTTCTCCATTATTTTTACATCTAGAAAAGTAGCCTGTTTAGCATTCACAAGGTGAAACAAACCACTTCTGTTGTTCTTTTGGGCTGGGAGATATTTTTACTATGTTATTTTGAACAGGGTTAAAAGATTCACCCCCAAATCACCTATTTTTCATGACCTAATGCAAAATTAGAACAAAGAGAATAGAATTATTGATTAATTTTCCCCAATTAACATGGTGAAAAAAAACTTCAGAAGGGGGGGTGGGGGTGGGGGGGTAGTAAGATGGTAAGTCATTTTCTAACCAGCTCTAATGCAAAGATACTCCACTAGCATTAGTNAAGAAGGAGGCTCACAAGACATAAACCAACAGCTTCTTCTTCCTCTTAATTTGTACAAGTACCAGACACTTAAAATAAACAAGTGTAGCTGCTTATTGAAGACCAAGTTCCTTCTCTACCGTTTCTGAAAGAAAGGGAAAACTGGTTTATATTACTTCTGTCATACAACTAATATTCAGGGAATGGTATGTCCTCATTCTGTAAATAGTCATGAACATATGATAAACTGTTTGGATTTTTTTGGATAAAAATCTTTCTAATGGGGAAAAAAATAAATTTTAAGGGGAAAAAAAATTTTTTAAAATGTAGCAATTTAAAAATGAAATTGTTCTCCATTATTTTTACATCTAGAAAAGTAGCCTGTTTAGCATTCACAAGGTGAAACAAACCACTTCTGTTGTTCTTTTGGGCTGGGAGATATTTTTACTATGTTATTTTGAACAGGGTTAAAAGATTCACCCCCAAATCACCTATTTTTCATGACCTAATGCAAAATTAGAACAAAGAGAATAGAATTATTGATTAATTTTCCCCAATTAACATGGTGAAAAAAAACTTCAGAAGGGGGGGTGGGGGTGGGGGGGTAGTAAGATGGTAAGTCATTTTCTAACCAGCTCTAATGCAAAGATACTCCACTAGCATTAGTCACTGTAAACACTAAAAGTACAAAATAGCTTTAAAATCAAATATCATTATTGGAAAACAGATTTGAAAACAAAAGGCAAGGATCATGAAAATAGCAGGTCTTACAAACCAGAAAAATATTTATTCTGGAAAGAACACTTATACAATCGGGAAAAGAAGGATTCAGAGCTGCATAGTGGTTATATAGCTGCCTAACTGCAAACTATATAGATCAGAATCTTCTAAAAAATGTGTATGCCAAAGAGTAAAGACATTTACAAAATAAAGCATATACATTAGCCAACTTTTTATGCCAGTTCCAGAGATTTGATCATTTACTAATTTCAGTAAGCATACAAAGGAATAATTGACTTACTCCATGATCAAGGAAAAAAAGACAAAAATTGTGAATATACTTAGCTTGGCAAAATATTTGAGGGACATAATTTAAATATCATAGGATTAGGCCACAATTAGAATGAAGGTCTTAAAATGAAGGATATCTGAAACAGCAAATAATTTAAGACTAAAAATATATGCCTACAATACAAGAGGAGGAAGTGGGTCCTTACAGTCTGACAGAAAAAAAAAAATCTTGAACAAACAGTGTAGAAGGGCATATATCATATTACAGCAATACAGGAAAAACAACAATTTAAGCCACAAGTTGTCAAGGTTCCTTCTGCCCTGTGTGAGTAGAAAAATCTTGCTCCTTCTCTCCTCTCCTCCTTCCCTCTCCCTCCCCTTCTCTTTCTTTTCTCTAGTTCTTTCTTTCTCTCTCTCACAGGGACTCTAGGAAACTCCTAAATTCTTGCTGTTTAAATAGAACAGCATCACTTTGCACATAGGAGCTAAGAGGGAAAAACCCAACCAGACAAAATGAAAATTATCATTAGCTCAAGACTATAGCAATTCATTTCATTTTTCACCTTATTTTGTGTGACATTTTAAGAGCATAAATAAATACAAAAAGTATTCCAAAAAGGCATTTTTTCCAATGTCTTGTGGTACGCATTTTCTTGTGCTATACCAGTATTAACTTCCTTTTAACATTTGAACAGTTTCTCAATTATAGCTCCAGGGGTCTCATTATCTTTTGGCCTGGGCTGGAGCATGCTGCAAGTTTGTTTGAAGTGAGTAACATACTTTTTCAATCGTTATCATAATGTCTTTAAAAAAGTTCTTAAGAAAGGACATTTTCCTTTGCTCTGTGCCTCTAGGTAACAATATCACCTTAAGTTTTTAAAGGATGGATTCTGTTCATCAGTGAAAAAGAACAGATCACTCTCTCTGTCCAACATGCATTTTTCAGGACTAATACTTTACTGCTATTATTAGGCAACTGCTATAATAGACAACACATCCAGTTGTCTATTATAATAACTTATATGAACTGGAGACATGACACTTCCTACGTAGCTAAGAGTAACTTTTGTAAATGACTAATCCACGTCAACGGCTTTTAATTTTCTTCATCATAGCTGCCAGTTCTGTCAGCAGTGCAGAATATAAACAAAAAAAAAAAAAGAAAGAGGATAAAGTAGCCTTCTAACTTACTGACTTTGACTTCTAATTAAATACATTTTATAACACTAGTGATTCCTGCAGAAAGCATGTTCTCATACAATACTGTACAACCACCAACCTGGCCAGTTTAAGACAAATGTCACAGGAAAACAGGTCTGTCTGATCTCTGCACCCTAAGATTTCCTTACGAGTATGGCTGATCAACTGATTCTTTAGCATGGCAGAAAAAAAAAGAAGATGCCATTTTTACACAATTACCTTTTAATTTAAAATATTTGTCAAGGATGTGAAAAACCCAAGATCACTGTCATCGTGAACCTGAAGCAGTTCAAACTTGTATGTTCACAGCCCAGAGTGCCATAGCCGTAATTCTTGTTAAGCACTTCTTAACAATCCATCTCAAATGTCCTGTTGTCCTATCCTTCTTCTCACTCTAAACGAACTTTATTTCATTCCTCCTCATCGCCAAACTTCCTCTCACACAATCAAGAAGATACCTTTCTAAATCATGCTGTACCCTATTCAAATCCCTTCCAACTCAAGAATCCTGTATAAATGTGCCATTGATCTAAACTCAGTCTAAATACCTCTTGGATGCAGTCACTCGACTCCTCTGATCCTGCTTGCCCAGGTACTGCTATTATCACTGCCACTCTACCATTACTACTCTTGATGCTGCTGTGTCTCCCTGCTTGCCGCCTCTATGTCTTCTCTCCCCACAACACAGGCTCTTCCACCAGCCAGCACCAGACAGTGCTCCCTGTTGGTGACTGTGGCTCTCCTGGTATTAAAGCAGCCTCAGCGGCTGGTCTGACAGGGATTTAACACAAGTCTGCACTTACTAAAATCCACCTAGAGACAACCCTAAGGGCAGAAGCAAAAAACATGTTTGTGAGAAAACAGAATGTATGGAATCCATATGATTAGCTACTATTAACATACATACTATTAACTACAAAACTGCATAGCAAGCATTATGTGTGGTCAGATTCTGTTCAACACTTGTTTTGGTTAAACAGGCTTCTCCTTTTTCATCTTCCTTCTTCTTGTTTCAGTTTGGTTGCCCAAATGTAGTCTTTCCGTTTAAGCCTGGCAGACACAACCTATTCAAAAGTGATGATTTTTTCCTTACTTTTTCTCTTTCCCTATTATTCCTTGCCATCTTCTCCGTCTCAGTGATTCCTCTTACAGATGCTGTCCCCTCCATAGCTGTGTCTACACCCAGTTAGCAGATTGGATGTGTATGAGATTACAAAGGAAGAGATTAGTTTTATTTAATATCACTTAAAAAGTTACAGTTAAGTCTTGCATGCTTCCACCCTTGTATCAAAGATTTAGTCAGATTACATACACCGCACACAAACTGGAGTCACTTCAAAACTACAACCTTATTTCAGAACCTAACCCCCTCCAAAACTATTTAACAATTCATTTCCATTTGATTCTTGAAACAGAGTCTGTAATCAAAATTACATACACTTTTAACATTACTTTTTAAACAACCAGAGCTTAAGTGGTAAGAAAAACCACTGTTGCACAGATGGAAAATGTTCTAGTTCACCAACACCCTGCTTTCTTTTCTGTTCAAAATGCTTTCACAATTCCAGTAAAGCTTATACTCTTCTTAACCCATTGTAAGCAGGGAATGTTCTACTCTATTGCAATACCTAATAACAAAGTGCATTTTGCTACAAAATAATTTGCCACTGTAGTTGATAGTACCTTACAGACAAGAGTAGACAGTATTAACATCTCTTTTTTCTTTCTTATATAAAATACATTACATTAAGTTAAGAAGACAACACTGCATACATTATTACTTCTCATAATTGCTAATTTCCTGTCATAAAGAATTTGCTGCAAGCTGTGAAAGAATATGAACTCCAACTATATGTGACCTCAATGTTTACAATGAAACTATATATAAATGACAGACTTCGGGGCAGTAGGGGCATTTTACCTTGCAGCACGGATTTGTTTCAGTTTCTGCCTCTAGTTTTCAAACAAGGTGGCTGCGCACTTATTATCAGTAAATGGGTACAAAGTCCAGTCGTGTGAACTGAAAGAGAAGGGTGGAGGGGAAGAGAGGACAACACTGAAAAAGACAGCTTCTTGTTATAAAACACCAATAGTATTTCTTGATAAGACACAACTTCACCGGTAGGAAATGATCTCAACGTATTTTCATAATGCCTACATACACACGCCTAACCAAGACACTTGGTTTAGTTTGTTGCTGAAGATCTTCTGTTAGGCTTTTCAAGTGCTAGTAACTTTGCATCATATTTTTGGACAACAAGGGCAATGCCAGAATCTCAGGTACATTTCCGCCTTCAGTACACATTGTAAGCATTCCTGTAGAATATCTACATAGCAACTTCTGAGAAATTGCATTAAAACACCTTTTAAAGTATAATTTCAGATCAGTGGTTTTCAAACTTTTCAATTTGAGGCACAGAACTATTTAGAAATTCTCTCTACATAAATACTGTACACCATCGCCCATCCTGGCTTCCTCACTATGCAGTCTCTTAGAAACTGAATATGACCCCTGAAAATGACTGCTCCAAGGACTGTAAAATGAAAAATCATTCATTAAACTTTGAAGAGTGCTAGCTAGTTTACATATTATTCTCCTTCCTCCACACCAATTTATGTATTTTTCATAAGGAAACTTTATCAGGAAGAGAAAGATTTATGTCCAAAGAGGTGTGCCACTGAAAATTAACAGAATACAAGCCTTACATTCTAAATATAAAATTTTACTTTACTCCCAGGAAAAATATTGAAGCTAACAATGACTGGGAGAAATCAAACTGAACCAATGTTTCTGAACAGCTGCGTAAGTGCAAAGTTTAAATTACGTTTTTCTGTGGTTCAAGAAATCAGTACAGCTTGTTCAGAGCTTTTTCCCTCCCTTTATGTTAAAATAACATTGTACTGTAACAATTTTGAAACAGTTTTAAATTATTAACCTTTTCTCTGTCTCAAATACAAACAGGAAATACTAGGTCTACCTTAAATCCTTGAAAAACTCTGCACCTATTGTCTTACAGTTGTTGAAAGCATTAACAAGTGAAAAAGACAAGTTTTAAAAACCTTGTCAATCTCTGTAAAATAAATAAGCAGCTAGTTTTTAATCCCTTTCATTAATTATATGTTTAGATAAATCATATTTTAGAAGGTACTGAGAAAAAATCCTTCATAAGAAGCACTATGAGAGATACAAGAGATGAGATGCAACATTGCCTGGCGAAGCACAAAAATAGTTGTACTTCACTGAGTTTCTTATGTACATAGACTGCAACTCTTCAGTAATGTATAATAATAACTATTTACTTACAATGAATTTTATTAAACCAAATTATTATTAAGCAACATTAATTCAAAAACTTGTGATCATGTAAATTACAAGAAAGTAGTGATAAAATAAGGATATGTATGCCAAAATATAGATGGATTCAATGAAAATCAGACTTGTCTGTGTCAATTAATGTGACAATTCAAGGCATTCAGTATGGAAAACCAAAATGCAGTGTAAAAAGATCTATTCACTCTAACTAAAAGAGTATGCAGAAAATTTCAATGAGTTAATGAGTGAAAAAATAAACATCCTCCCCTATCCAAATCCGAGCACTGAATGAAGACTGAATGGAGGGGTTTTCTTTGTTTGTGTTTCTTCTCCATGTTTGATTAGAAATCACTAAAGGGTGCTAAAGTGACAATTACTCAATGACTTCAAAGCTTAAGTAGGACTGAAAACTGAAATGGTAAAGGGAGGCTGCATTTAGGCTACGGTAAATAGGGTACTACATTACCTAGTAATGTATTCTTCAATGATATGGAATGTTCTTTAATGGATTATATTATCTGGTTTTGTGGTTTGGCGTTTTTTTTTTTTTTTCCACGTGGACATGAACAGAGTCTAACTTTGTTTTTTCTTTCATAATTTGTTAGAGACAAATGGTCACCAAGTAGCAGATAGTATCTACTCATTTATATATGAACATTCATACATACAACAGAGTTCAACTAGTTGAATTGGTAAAAGAAATAATTTTTTAAATAGTATTTGGGAAGAAAAGGAGACAGAAGGATGCATGACTGGATTTATTAGACTCTAGTGGAAGTGCAGAGCTGCAGTGAGGCAGACATTTTGTCTCAATTCATCAAAACATCTCTGACAAAGCTTTAGAAGTTTAGGATTAAACTTAATCCTACCACTAAGTGTTCATCTACCAGGTACAGTACATATAATTTTGTAAAGACAAAACATGGTGCACTGCTGTCTTAGATTGTCTGAATGCTGATGCACATCTAAATGCTTATGCTTACACATGTGTCTGTTAATACAAACTTGTATTTAACAGGGACTCAAATGAAATACACCAATAACAGAGCTAAAAATTGAACAAAGGATATTTGTTAACTTCTCTTATCGTAGTAAAACCCAAGGAACTTAGCTAATTTCAGAAGATATTGTTGAAAGTCACACATATCTAGAAATAAAAGATACAGCTCTATTTCTAGGGACTTTGTACAAATTGGATTATTAGATGTTTGAGGATATTTATTCTGCTACAAATCTTCAGTGCAAAAAAGATGTTTAAACTTCGTTCTTCGGTTTAGTCCAAAAATACCAGTGACAAGTTTCACTCTAAAAATTCTGCAGCCACATAGTCATCCTGAGGGATGTAGGGGAATCATATGAACTTGTGAAATCTGTGGACTGCAGAGGACTTTGTATAGTTCTGAGGAAGTCACAATGGCTTTTATATGTGGAACTCAGTTACACTGTCTAATGATTTTGGTATTTTTTTGTCATGGTTGTGCTTAACCTTAGTTAAGAGTTACATATAGGAGTTCAGCTGGAAGAACATACTGGCTATGATATATAAGAATAAAGCTCCAGGTTTGGTAGTCACTATAGCCATAGCTATTCCAAAGTTGCAAGTGGGCAAGAGTTTACTGTATTTCCACCAACTTTAAAAAGCTTTAGTGCAGACACCACCCCGGAAGACACCGGTAGCGATTCAGAGACAAGAGTGCCACCTACTGAGTGAAGCTCTATGCTTCCTGAAGCACCCAGGCTTTCCTCCGAGCTCAGCAACTCAAGAACACAGCCTAAACCTACCTCATTTCATGACCACAATACAAGGTGGCTAGTTTCTGGATGGCATGTCCTACTTAATTAGGATATACAGCCATCTTAATATTAGAAGTCTTGTTAATCGCTTTTGGAAAATTGCATTAGTCTAATTTTTCCAGATGAGAACATAATTGTTGGCTGAAAAAAAGAGAAGTCAGTAAAAAACAGACTATGGAGCCAAGTTGTCAAATGTGGTCATTATACTCATTCTCTGTTGCTTGCAGCAGCCACTGGTCTAAATGATACATGCAACATTTTTGGAACAGTAATAGAACAACTCATTCTGCAACCCAGCTTCTTGCAGATAGCTGCCTCATCAGGCTTGCAAGATAATCATTCTTCATGCTTCAAAAATGCAGAAAAATCTTTCAAACTGTATGAAGAGGTATTGAGCTCTTCATGGGCTAGATATGTTGCCACTGATCTCTTTCAATGAAGTGTAATACTGACTGTCTTTAATTAACGTGGATACAGCTAGAAGTGATCCATAAAGACAATTTTAAATTGGACTAGTTGCAACAAAAGTTTTCAGCTTTTGGCTTGGTACAAAATGGGGAACAACCTGACAAAGCAGAAGTAGTAAAAAATACTTCTAAGAATTATAAATCATTCATTAGTGAACAAAATAAAACTATGGCAAAAATGGCAATTCAGTTTTTATCTTAATTCAAAGGAATTCTGTATCTGAGATTAAGAAAGCAGTTTGTTAGTAGAAGATGGCCGTCATATTTGTCACTTATAAAACACACAGCTACAAAAATTTACCTGAGCGCTGGACTTCTCTAAGGATACATAAAAACTAGAAACCTGAAGAGCAATCAAAATGCTAAAAGCTTCAGAAAGCATAACTTATGAGGAAAGGTTAAAGGAATGAAGTTTGTTAAATAAAGAAAAAAAAAAGTAGAGGAAGAACATGGGATGTCCTAGTAAAGCAAAAGATTCACTGAAAGATTTAGAAAATTTTCCGCATAATGTCTGGACAGACATTTTAAGCATATACAGTTCTGTCTCAATGCAAAGAATTCATCTCGATCTTGAACATCTCTTGTGGTCTTACCTATAAGCATGTGAAATGGAAATTTAGGAATCTTTCAATCCTGCAGTGTCACTGTGAGCAATCATTCACCTTACAGAACCCAAGGTGAAATGTTTGAAGTGCACTTAGTAGATGGAGTTAGCTGTCTCAGGAAACAAAAATAATAATCAGGTTCTCACTGGCTTGACATCACTGGGACTACAATGCTTCCTTGTGGGTACCCCTAATATATAACTGTATCAGTATTTACAAGTGGTGTTTCTTGTTTTACAAATGTTTTATGAAAACAAATATCTGTTACTGATCTTCTGCTAAGAAAATTTTAGTTCAAAGTATAAAATAAGAAATACGGCTACATTAGTTTCTCATACATTTTGTTACAACACACTGAACCTAATTCCCCAAGGCATGTAAACATATGCTTAACTTAAAGTAGGCAGACAACCTAATGAAGGGACTATTTCCTCACACAAAAATTAGTCAGTGCCCTATATGCTAGTGCTCACAAAGCATATTTGACATTGGCTGTCCACAACAGCATGTTCTGAAGTATACTACCAGTGTTTGCGCTTCTGCACAGGTAGGGAGGAAGAGAGGGCAGCAGCTTCAGGAGGGAATAATTCCCCAAAGGGAATTATGACTTGATGGGAGGTACACTAACTACTGCAGCCACGGAAAAGTCCTAACTCCCCTAGTCAGGGATTGAAGAAGCAGCTGGTTAACTCTGCTTGGTACTGCCCCCTCTCTTCTCCCTTCCCATCATTTCTGCTTCCTGATCAGAGTTGCTACTTCGTATGTCCCAGCACGGTGCGACAGCTTCTCTGGCTAGACAGATCTAGACACTCAGACTGCTAGAACCACTGCAAAAATGGAAAGGTTGTGGTACTGTACAATAGCTGACCTCCATCAGCCTCCCTGCACTACCTAGACTGATGGCACACTTACCCTGATCATGTAGGCATTCTGGGCTGAGTGTCAGTGAGCTCATTTATCTCTGCTTAACCCTTCTGGGTAGATAAAAAATTGTAACGGCATGCACCCACAAGGGAAGAACGTCTGAGCTCTGGAGAGTCAACTCTCCACAGCTTGCTGCATGCTGAGTGGGGAACATGCATATAAAACTTGAATCTGGAGCATTATACATCAGTGGCTTAGAGACCTCGTGACCCAGAGAATCGCAGTTCCTTCTCTCTCTTTTCCATCTGAAGATGTAATTACGGCAGCCTTTGAAGAGGTTGAGCTTAGGAACACAAGACTGAAAGGGACCACCGGAAGGGGAACTGCATTCAGTTCTACCAAGTGATAGATGTCTTGATCAGGAAGGCTGACAGAACGTGTATTCCACATGGCACTACAAATACAAAAGATTTCCTATAATCTGTAAAAGTTGAACTGTAGTAAGACGAAAAAATACAGCCATAAAATTCACATGAAGACATGGAAACTAAAAGCATAAATAATATTGTATGCTCTTGCCACAATGGAAAGCTAGATAAATAAAGTTGCAAATGATCCTGCAGAGGAAGCCCACATCACACACGAAAAGCAAAAGAAGATAACACTTCAGATTTTATCCAGGGATGCATTCCCTTCTGCCCTAATCCTTCTGATAGTTTAGGGCTAAACAGGACCCACCTATTAAGCACTTCAGGATTTCAATTACAGTAACACTGCTAATCACCTGAACACTTTGCCTCCGTGTAGCCAATATTTCACTGGATGACCAAAAATGGTGTTAAAAAACTAACTGATAAACCATAGAAGAAAATTACTCTCACTGATTTCAATGGAAAGCAAAAAGGGCTTGAGGTATGGCATTAAGCCTTCGTTTCCCAGCTTCAGAAACTGTTCGTTCTGTTGTACAATCCCATCAATAAATACAGCAATTGACATCTAAAACTATTGTAGATCCCTTTTTTCCCTCTTGTATGCTTGGTTGGCTTTGAGAGAATTTCACCCCTTATTGCTGCTTAAGCACCTTTTTATAGTGCTTCATCTACATTTACAGATGACCAACATTTATCTTCTTCACTTTGTTCTCCTGAAGCATAACACATCATCTTTCTTGCCTTTGTAACTATAACTAACTGACTTGTAATTGGTGGTAAATATCAAAATCCAGAAAATGGACAGCTCTCCTCCTGCTACTTGTTTGGCTGTAAGACGATTCATTAGAGGATATACTCCCTTTTGACTTATGTAATCAATAAAACATGACTTAGATCAGCAGGTGTAGGGTATTATTTCATAGCCTTAAGATACGTGCTTATTTTCCCTTCTACAACCATGAAAACATGAACTGAAACAAGAAAATTCACTTAATTCATATTCTTTGGGTGAAAAGCTCTTGTTTAGTGACATCCAGCACTGGGAGGGGTTTCACTTTCTGAGGGCTTATAGGCTCAACTATAGCAACTGTTGTGAATCTCAGCTGACACCTGAATTAAATTACATTTAACTCTAAGTCATTCCAAGTAATTTGTTACTAATAGTGGGTTTAACAGCTGTTCATGTAAATCATTGTGAAAGCTTTTAAATTACTGGATTTATTCAAGTCTTTAGATCCTTTTTTAATATTCAAACTAAAATGGATTATAATCTGTTTATCCTCTTTGCCAAGGCGCCTGCAGAACAAGAAAAATAGTCAGTCATTTCCGTGTGAAACATAGTGCATGATGCTCCTATCAATGTTATAAAAATATTGTAACTGAATTCATGTTTCAAGCACAATATGAAGTAGCGAAATAGGAAACTGCAATTTTTGAGTCCAGTGTATTACCCAAGAAAACACCTAAGCATATTCTGAAGCTTTTACTTGCTTGGAAAAGAACTTAAGTCACAAGCATTCCAGTGATGTGGAAAACTTTTTAGTTTCAAGGTAAAGAAAACCCCAAAAAACAATACAAAGATTAAAAAAAAGGTTATGAGGATTGTGTACGTAAACATTGTGCTGCATACTTAATAACCCCATGTGAATACACACCTGAGTATTTTCACCTCATCTCATATGGAAGAACAACAAAACCAAAGTGATTTTAATATTATTACAAAGCCAGAGAAAATAGACTTGTTTGGGATAAGAAGGAACACGTATAGGCAGCTAATTTACAGTCGTTTAAAAACCTATATATGTACCATATAACACCATAAAATGTAAAACTTGGCAAAGATTTATTCGTCTGCTTTTGTATGTGCCCAGATAGCAAGCTAAATTCATTTAAAAATGGACATGAAGTTAATTGTGTTCTTCAGACTTTGCGGGATTCAAGTTTACTTGCATGACTGCATCTCGGTAACCCAAGTTCACCCTTGTCAATAAGGACACATCAGGTTAGTAAGCATATAATTAACTACCGGTTTTCATAGTTACTGTACCTCCATCACACTATGCTTCCCACAACTCAAAAGTTATTAAAATAAAGTCTTCTTCATGTGAAACATACTTAAAGTAAATAAGAAAAAAAGAAGTGGCAAACGAAAAAATCAACTGTACAATTCTTAAATCTCAACTTCTTTTCACTCCTTAAAAAAACAAAACCAAAAACCTACTACTGCTGAGAAGTATTTAAGACACTCAAATGAAAATTAGGTCAGCATTTTCATTTCTTTTTGCATCTAGAAAACTATGGTCTGTGACGAATTAAAACTTTGTTTGGACTTCCATCCCATTTTATTCTGTTAGACAAGTCTTAGTCACGCTGAATAAACCTGAACAGTTTGTCTATATTGGGAAGATTTTCCTGTGTTTGACTGTAGCTCTGAAGAATCAAGTAAGCTAACATTATCTTGATTATCACTGATGAGTCAGAATAAGCAAAGCCAACTGAGGTTGCCAGCATGTCAGGTAACCTGCCTGTCTTGAAATGTGCACAATAAGATTTGTATCACAGACCACTTAACCCTAAAAAGGTTCATCACACTTTAATTTTGTGGGTTTTTTTCAAGTATGTTGTGTCAGGATTTGCACTTTAAAGTTTGGCATAAGCCTTATGTTTTATGAGATGAAATGGTGGTTTACACACTAAAAATAGTAAGTATTTCCCCTTTTGGGGAGGGCAAAGGGGAAGGTGGAGTTGCGATCGAAATACTTATGCTTTTCTCCAATTAGAACAGTAACTCAAGTTACCAACTGATGTAGCTTTTTTGTGAACAAGTAGAGGTGTTACTATGCCAACAGATACAATTAAAGGTGGATTTTTTAGAATATTTGATAATTAGAAAGTGAATGAATCCACCTCAGGTACAACTGCCGTACAACCTCATTACTCACCCTCCTGAAGTTTTTGCCACAACACCGTACAGTCTTACAGCAGAAACACATTATTCCTTAGAACAGCAGAATATTACAAGCATTGAGATTACTATAATGTTTTGGGTTTTTTTTTTCCCTTTTTAACAGATTAACACTTTTTTGGACATACAGTACTTAGGATTTGGCCTTTCTTTTGATTCTAGCTATGCTTCCACCTAAGTGGACTACTAAGGAAACTAACACATTTGTTGTCTGAAACAAAGTTGGAGCACTGAGTTATTGTACAGTGTTTATTGCAGAAACACAAGAGCTGTGTGCATTCTTAACACTCGTAACGTTACAAAGAAAAATTTTATCTGGAAGCACAGGACCTATTTTCTTAAATATATGCAAGAACTAACAGATGCACCTCACGACTACGCATGACATTTTTAAAACACATTTAAGTGCAGTCTTTTCCTAGCCGACGCAGGCAGGGCCTAAGCAGCATTATCAAACATAATCATTACAAAATGTGACAAGTTAAAAAAAAAAAAGAAACAGACAGCCAACCCAAAAGTCAAAAAACTTTGAAAGTAAATTTTTATTATTAAAAAGGTAAAACTAAAGGCCAAGGATATTTTATTTGTCTTCTTATTTCCAAGATAGGAGGAGCTATGAGGACTTTGTGTTAATATTTCTCACAAACGCAGGGTAAGGGTTCCTTTAAGGGATAAGTTTTGGGGGTAGGTAAGATGTGTAAGGGGGCTAAATTAAAATTCAAAGACGCTTGTATGACACCTACAGTTAGGGCTTTAAAAAACACGACCAATTTGATAAAATGGTAAAGTATCGCCCATTCAAATGAAGGCTCTGTCAGAGAAAACGTGAATTGCTGAGAGGTGTACCTACAGACAAAAGAAACAGGACTTCCCTTATTGTGAAGCTGCCACTAACCATCGCCTTCACACAGAACTGTGAAGCAGTTCAAATTTTCAAGCCAAGTATGTCACCTTGGGAGCCTGATACAGCTCTTCTCATATCTGCTTCTGCAACTGGTATTTCAACGTCTTGATGCCCAACGGCAGGTTACCTGCGTGAAAAGAACAGAAAAGGGAAGACTGATGAGGAAAGTTACCTCTTTCCCTCACAACTGCCCGCCCAGTCAAAATCAGGTGATGTGTCCACTCAGGAAGATTTTGCTTCTTCTCAAGAACTTGTTTCCTGCGCCTCAAAAGTTCTTGAAGGTTTCCCAAAAAAAACCAAAAAAACCCAACAAAACAAAAGCACCCCAATCAACCCACAGCTCACATCAGCAACGCTTAAGAGATGGGTTTACACACCATTACCTTACTCTTTCCTCACAGCTGTACAAAGATTTGTGCCTTTTTGCTTATAGCTCCCGTTACGACCCAGCGGTAACATCACCCTTTTAAAATCCCTACACAGGCACGCAAAAGTTTGTGAGCAAACGAGCTCCACGAAGAGGCCCCCGAAGAAAAATGGACAGTGGTTTTAGAAGAAAAGAAGAAAGAAAAAAGGAGGAAGGGGGGGGGAGGGGGAGTGCTCTTCCACCCCCCGTCCGGCCAATGGCACTGCCGGCACCAACCGCCACACGGCTCCAGCCCGCCCTACCAAGCCCAGCCTTGCCCGACGGCGCCGGCACCGGCACCGCTCCCCCTTGGCTCCAGCCACCGCGGCGGAGCGCGCTTGCGCCTGCGCCACCGCCACCAGGAGGCCCCCCCCCCCTTCCCCCAGGCTGCTCCGGCCTCGCTATGTCCGCTTCCTCGTCCTCCGCCGTGCTGCGGCCGGTCACTCACCTGATCTTTGACATGGATGGCCTGCTGCTGGGTGTGTAGCCTTCGCCCTTATCCCCTGCCGCCGCCTGGTCCTCGCCAACTCCGCGCTAGCCGGTCCCACTGCGCCGCAAGGCCCGGCCCGGCCCGGCCCGGCTGTCCGGGCGGCGATAGGCCGTGGCTGGCGGTGGGCAACCCCCTTCCCACCGCGACGCGCCGCCCCTCCGCTGAGGCGCCTCCCGGCGCCGGGTCGGCCCCCCGCGGCCGCTCGTCTGGGGCCTCCCTGCTGCGGGCGGGCAGCTGGGCTGCCCCGGGCGGCGTTGCTTAAACCTGGCTGCAGGGAGTAAAGTAACAGGAAGCGGTTTATTTCCTCCTCCCCGCCACCCCCTGCCTTTCTGTGGCAAGTTTCGCCTGAGGGCAGAGGGCCAAATGAGATTAGGGTGGCTGTGGGGAGAGAGGTGAGGGGTCGGTTAGGGTTAAGATGCTGGGAAAGCGGGTGTGGAGAATGGAGGTTGGGGTTAAGGTGCAGGGAAAGCAGGTGTGGAGAAGGGGTTTCCAGTTTGCAGAGCCGGAGGAGCCCAAGGGCCGGGGGTCCGCAGGAGGTGGCTGAGAACAGCAAGTCCCTTACCCTGGGGTTTGGCTTGTGCCGCGCAGGGTACAGGAGAGCATTTTTCAGTATTTAGAGCTGCAGAGTCCAGACCTGAAAAGTCTGGAAACCACTGTGGTAGTCATCTCCCAAGTTTTGTATCGGTAGCCTTTCAGCTTTGCAGGGTTATTCTGAAATCTGACACGCTACATTGAGATTGGATCTTGAGGTTTGAATATTCAATATGATTGAAACGCTGTTTAAGTCTGCTCTTAACTATTTGCTGAATCAGGGCCTTCTGCTGCACGTCTCCTGTAAAATAATGGAATATTTTTGTACGTGACTTTGTTTTTGAAACGGTCTATGTGGATTATTGCACAGGAAGTAGCTTGGGATGTAGGTGAATTCTTAGAAAGTGGGAACTTGAGGCATGTGCCTTCCTCCTGCAGAACCCAAGTTGTTGCAGTTTCTGGAAAGACTGCAGTGAAGTCTAATGAGCTATCCTGTTTCCAAGAAACGGGCACTTTCCTCTCCTTGGCGCCTGTAACAGTTGAAGGCAATTCTGTTACGGTTTAAAACAACTGGCTGTACTTGCGCTAACACGAATAGTTTCAAGCATTTGGTTTGTTTCTGTTTGTTTCACCTGCAGTCACAATATGCTATGCAGAACGGTGATTAAGATGAGTTGGTTTAGTTTCATTTTCAGTTCACCACTGGAGTCTCAAATAGCCTGGGGTTATGTGGGGTTTTGTTTGTTTTTTGGTGTTTGTTTTTTTTTTAATCCAGAACCAATTATTTTAATTTCGTTCTTACTTAGAACTTTCAGGAAAGCTTTTTCAGTTGCTACTACTTTTTAGCAGAATTTGAAAATCTGCTTCACACAGAATACTCACCTGACCAAGACAGTCTAGGTAAGCAATATGAGTGTTTGAGCATTGCTATGGACCGATAAGATAACTGTATTAGTTTTAAGTGAATTCATTATGCACAGATATTTACAGAGTAGATGCTTTAGCTTTGGACAATATTCTAGGAACTAAAGACGTTTTTCTCAGATGCTATCGTGTCTGTACTTAGAAATTGCCTTTCTGTAACATTCCAAACAGGCAAAATCAATATAAATTGAAGTTCTGAGTCATGTTTAGTTCTCCAAACTTCTGGGGTTCATACAGTGAAGAAGCATAAAAAAATACTCTAGATTATGAACTGCACCTCATACTAAGGAGGTAATTATAAAGGATCCATAATTCTTGGGCCTAAGTTTGCCAAGATTGAGACACTAGGGGTATAAACCTACTCCTTATTGTTTTTAAATTTATCTGTTATACAGTACGGCTCTAGAGAAATACTTTGTCACTTTCTGGGTTCAAATAAAATAGCAGATATAAATTATGTCATTTTGTGTGCTTGTATGTAAAATATGTGAAGAGTTTATGCATGCTGGTATAATTTATTTTTATCCCTATATGCGAGGCATCCTTTGCATTGGTAAATATTTTGTTGTGTTTTGTTTCCATTCCCCTAGTTAACTGTTATGCTACAACATGGATGTGATTTCTTCTATTTAAAAAAGTTGTGTAGAAGGAATGTTTTTTATTTCGGTAATCTTTCAGCTGTGATGAAAGCCATAATTATGTACAAAATTAAACTGAAAATACTCTTAAGTGTCTTCCAGTACAGAGGCGTACAAGGTACACCACCTGCATGATTTTCATAATGTACACTTCCTTTCAGAGGACTTGTAGTATGTTTCAGCCTCTAAATACTTTGATTTCTGTCACAACTTTAATGTAATTTTTGTTTCATGATGACTTGTGACCCTTACGAGGCAAAAAGGCAGTTAGGAGACTGCTTGACTTCCTCAAGATTCCTAAATGTTTCAAGAAATTTGGAATAATTTGGGGAAGGAATGAACTAGAGGGCACACAGGCTACATGCTTTCTGCCCAACCTGTCTGCTGTAAATCTTCTGAATAAGACAAATTGTTATATTGATGTAAACCTAGGTGAGAAATAAGATCCCCTTTTCCCCTTTAGTTTTCTTATGAATTTTTTGATGTCACATGTGTCATGTTGAAAATGATAAAATGGATTACATACGTATTTCTAGAATCTATAGAAATGTGCATAAAATTACCTTTTTGAAAGAGCACAAACAAAATTTTCGGTATTGGATATCTATAACTACACTTTTGTAACTTTTTGAAGTACCTTGATAGCTGACTGCATTTTTCAGAATCCGAAGCTTTAGGTTTTGCAATAATTTACACAATGAAGTAGTGTTTGAAAATGCATGTGACTGGTTTTGGAAGTTTTCACCTAAACAATGGCAATTTTATAGACCAAATATTAATTGATCTATAAATGATGAAACATTGAACATTAAATTGATCTAATGTAATGTGGCATGAACTTGCTGTCTATAGCTGACATACCTGCTTCTGGTTAAGGAAGGTAGGATATCTTCTGATAGGAAGATTTCCAAAATATTCATGAATACTTCGTAACTGTGAGTGTAAAATCCTTAAATGAGGTCTGAGGCACTTGCAAGGTTCTTGAATTTGGAAACAATACAGGTGTTACTCACAGAACCTGCATCCGTATATTTTAGTGGCTAATGCTAGGTTGTGTGAGAGTGCTGCTGAGTCTGATCTTCTGTGACTTTACCTCCCCCCATCTCTTTAACATAATTGGCACTGATTAAGTTGTCCTTGAGTCCCACCTTAATATATCAGCTTACCTTCAATAGGGAAGTTCTTGCCCCTGAACTACCACTGGAAGTACTTCATCCCTTTCATTCAGAGTCCTGTATCATTATGTGAAGTGTCATTTAACACACTTTTTTCAGCACTGACGATCAGTGCGGTTCATCCATCTTCTGGAGTTTTCTCCTGTTGGAGTAGCTTCTCTTTCCCTTGGAGCTGTTGAATGACATCTTAGGTTTTTTGTCTGTCATTCCAGTTGCCAGGAAATTAGCACAATGGAAAATAGTGCTCTAATTTAGAAAGTAAAACATCTGAACAGCACCTCTAGACAGCTTTTTATTTAATAAGTAAAATTAATTGAAGGACTCTTATTTGTAAGAAATTCCAGCTGTAATAGAAAAAAACAGCCTTTTTGCTGCTGTTCTACAGCTGCATCCTGCTTTATTATACATATACAGCAAGATTTAGTTAACATAGTTTATAAGTGGTGCTCACTTCACTGTATAGTATAAATGAGAGGAAAAGGAATAACTAAATTTTATTTTTTGCTGTACTTTTTAAAAAAAAAAAAACCAACAAACTCTTGTAGTTTTAAATTTCTTTGTGCTTGCCTACAGCAAATCCTAACAATAAATGCTCAGAACTCGTACGGTAGATTGCTCTTCCTTAAAATGCTTTAGTCTTTTCCTACAGAAGACTACTGTTCTAACAGCTAGAATGTAGTATAATTAGAACTATTAAACCTGCTTACGTGTGCACTTATCTGACACACAGAGTACAGGGTTAGCTGGCTAAAACAAAAAATTGAAAAAGAGAACAGAAGAGATCTTTGATACCTAAAGAAATACTTTTGTTATAGTTGTACTGTTTAATATCCTATCCTGGCGTTTTAGCGTACTATAAAAACATATAAAACCAATGCTGAAGATACAGAAGAAAAAATCTATTGAATTTGTACAAAATATACAGATAGAGTAATGCCACCTAGGATCTATCTTCTCAACTTACTGTATAGGTTGCATTTTCAGCTATGACAAGTTTTATTACATAATTGTGGCCAATAGCTACCCCACCACCAGAACACAGATAGGATTGAATGTTGCCTTTGATCTGTGCCTAAACTTGTAGGGGGCTGAAAATATTTTAAATGAGAAATTATATTCTCTACAAGCTGCATGTATAATATTAACCTTTCCTAACTGACAAATGAATTCAGGAAAACTGCTGCAAAGATAAGATGTTTCTTAG
The DNA here is from genome assembly GCA_013396915.1 of Stercorarius parasiticus. NCBI lineage: Eukaryota > Metazoa > Chordata > Aves > Charadriiformes > Stercorariidae > Stercorarius > Stercorarius parasiticus. The sequence goes on from VWZL01003624.1 coordinate 26,505, forward strand.
CATTGTGCTTAAAGCTGAACTAAAGCTAGATTAACATGGAGAGAACATGAAACTTTAGTATAGAAAGTTTAGTCATGTATTTATTTTTGTTTAAATTTTTGTGAAGAGTAGTGATCGTTTCATGTAAATTATTATCCTTGCCGGTAGCCTTTAGTGTTGTGAGACAGCATCTTTACATAAGATAATTCAGCATATTCAAGTAGATCTAAAAGAGAGATGGTTTCTAAAGCAGCTTAGTTTTGCAAGATACCTTTGCCATAACTCAAAGTCCTGTTGGACTGTACAGGCAGAGATATAGCAGCTTGTTCTGACCATTCACAGAGGGGCAAGAAGTAGTTTAGGCAAGTGGAATCAGAAGTTGCTTCTTTTGCAGCCACTGTCTCCTTTGTGTGGAGAAGACTGGTGGATTCTTGTGTTCCACTTCTAAGCAGCTCCTGCATGGCTGGTCGTACAGATAATCTCTTGTCTATAGTATAGAAGAAATTAATTTGCAGTTAAATTCATTGCAGTGCTGTGAAATTTGCAAGAGTTTTGGCATGTTTTCTTTCTCCCCAGTGTTACCTACCAATTGTCACAAGGTCAGAAGTCAAAAATGTACTTTTACTTTCATTTCATTGCATGAGTTGCCTAGGAGATTGCTGTTACAAGAAAACTGGTAAGAATTCCATGCTGGAGTTTGCTCATGCACATGCTGTGTTTTATTTTACAGTGTGAATGGGAGGTTAAAACAGCTTCCTATTTCTTCTGCATCAGAGCAAATAGCACCAATTCAACAAAACATCAGTCTTCTCTAGATTGTCCTCTATTATAGCTTAAGTGCAGGAATTAATCTTCTTAGGCTATAAACTGGCAATCTTGTAAGCCTACTTTCTGCTTCTAGGTAGTGGAAACTTACTTTCTTGCCATTTTCCATTTCCATCTGATTTCGGGGAACAAAGAAGGAAACAAAAATACTGTCTTGCCCCTGTGTTCCGGACTTGTATCTTGTTGCAAAAACAGAGATTAAGGATATTATTAGATTAAAATACCTCATAGATGCTTCACAAGCAAATTTTGGAGATAAGTAAAACAGCTGCTCATTGAGAATTAACTAACCATAAATAGAGTAAATAAGATTTGTCATGTGCTTGAAAGCTAACATTTTAATTTAGCAGCAAGGAAAATTTTGGCAAGGACATAACAAATATACTAACCTAGAGTCTAACTTCTGTTATTCCCCTGATTGATTTGCAAATTGTCCATCCACGTGGTTGCCTGTTGTTTGTGGTTAGAATAATCGAGAATCAGAGTTTAGTTCAGCATCTGTAGAACAGGTTTTTATCATTTCTGTAATGGTTACTGCATTTCAAAATGCCATGGGCAGCGTTAGCAATGATCTTTTTACGTCCCTGGAGAATTAAGAGAGGAATGCTCCCAAGCTGAAAGATCCATGGTTTTATTTTAATATTGCACATAAATTACACACAAATGCAATGCATTTTTGGTGCTTATTTATTTATTTATTAGTTGCACCAGACTCAAAACATTTGGTTCTAAAAGAAAAAAAAACAAACATAGGAAATAATCCCAAGAGATTTCAAATTTCCACTATTAATAATGTGGCTTTAATTTTGACTGTTACACACATTCAATTGTAAAGAGGGCCTTTAGTCAGTGGAGAGGTATGTTTTGAAGGTGCTGGGAGTCTAAAGGCTCTGTTTAGTGATTAAATAAAGATGCACACAGCAGTTTGATCATTTATAAAAGTTACTCTCTTTCTGTGCCTAAATGCAGATTTTCCAATCTGTTTGTTGATGATAAGGTTTTATATTTGTTGGCTACATACGCTGTTTTGTGTATAAAGTTCCAATTATTTTGCTTTGAATGTAAATAATAAGGTGTCATAAATGGAACAGAATTTCACACAAAGAAAAGGTTCATAGAGTTTTCCCTTATAATAATGCTATTTCCAGCTACTGCACTCCAATTTTCTTTTTACTTAAAAAGAAAAATAACATTAACAACCCTGGATTTATTTTTCTGCATACTGGCAGTGGTTACGCTGTATGCTGTCTTGGGTCTAACTCTGCAGCTCTTGTTCTTAGTAGACGTAATTCATTCACGTAGCCTTGTTGTGAGTTGGATAATTGAACTCTTGAGAGGGGAATTTTTAAGGACACCTTAATTTGTCTGGGTAGGACAGTTTACCAGTAAAATTCTGCTCTGTGAGTTCTGCTGATATATTTTCTCTGAGAGACAATCTTATTCTTGAATACTTACATTTATACTTCTAATATTGGGGTGGGTGGGTGTTAGTTGTTTAACTATTTTTTAAATTTTTTTAATTGTTTTTAATTGGCAACAGACCTTAATGATGACAACAATTTTCAGAATATGATAATTGCTTTTTTAAAGACCAGGAACTATGTTAACTAACAACACAAAAGCAATTAAGCTAAATAACTTCTCCCTTCAAACATCATATCTATTGCTTTGGTTATGGACAACTGATTTTCTTTTGCATGATGTAGAGACTTCTCGTGATTGTTGCTGCTTCTGTTACGTGTTTCTGTACCTCTCTGTATTGATTCTCATTTCTTTCACAAGACTACTGAGAAGTATTTAACTAGGATCGTTTTCATATCTTATAATGATTCTAACAGAGTCTCCTGACCTTGATTTATCCTTTTCCTTCCCCTTTACAATAATAATAAAATCAGTGTTCCGACCCAAAGTTCATTGAAGTACTGCCAACCTTTATCAGGATTTTCCTTGGTACTTCGGAGAAAACCATCCTGTTTTATTTATCTCACTTTTGACTTCCTTTCCTTCAATAACCAGTAAGGAATGCTTCTCTCTGTTTCTTGAGGCTCTTTTTTTGATGGCTGACAACTTTTTTCTTTTCCTTTTGCTTTTTTTTGGCAATATTTTGCGCACCTATTGACAGTATCAGTGTTCACTCTCTCTATATATGTTTTCTATTCTTGTGCAGCTTTTAATAATTTAAAATTCATCTTATACTAAGTACCGTTTTCCATAGTAGTTTGGCAGTAAATCTAATGCTGTAATTTGGAAAAACTTGCATCTAAGTGAACATTGCTCTTTTCCAAGTAGGTTTTGCTGTTGTTACATGTAATAGCTGATTTCTTTTAAAAATGTATTCTTACTTTTCTTCCTCCTTCCCTTTTGAGGTATATTTTTGTAAAAATCATCAAATAAGTCCTACTTCTAATAGACTGTGTGTCTCTGAAACAGGTTTATTTTTGGTACTTGAAAGCTTTCCTTTGGGCACCAGTTATGTATGAGCACTCCATATATTACTTTTTCCCTCGGCTGTTAGTTTTCGACTCTGCTGTGCCTGTGTGTGCTTCTTTTGGACAAGTTTCATGCTCGGTTTGTCTGAGGATAACACAGCACAAGTGAAAGCCCAGTTTATTGTTTGTCAGCCCATTCTTTCTATCTAACATCCATAGGAATTTGCTCATGACCTTTGTTATTGTATAATACGTATGGCGTTATACAGTGTCTCATTCTCCCAGCTCATTAATACCCGTTCTCTGACCTGGTGTAATAGTTCCAGCAGCCCCTCTGTAACCTTTGCTCTCTGAAGGATAGATGCGTGCTAGTCCTTTGCAGCAGTTCTGTGCTTGCGGGTGTTGAACTGATTGGGTTTGCTGCCAAGCAGCTCAGCCCTCTTGTTCCCTCCTGGGCATTGATTGTCTGGTGTGCATACATATTAGTTCACTCAGGTTCTTTTTCACAGTATCGCCATATACTGCAAGTTGCCTGCTCACGTTGGGGCATCTTTCTGAACATTATGGATTTAAAATTGTGTTCTGCTTTAATCTGTCCGTTGGGGCTTAATGTAAACTGCCATAGAGTACATATTCAAACTAATAGACCCCTGTTTGATTACTGACCAGTCATAAGAGGAAGTGTCTTCGTTGAATTGGGATGTTTTATGAGATTGACGCTGGTACTGTTCATTTGGGAACACTTCTAATGAAGAGGAAAAAATTTGCGCTAATACTGGAAGGAGAATGGAATGAAAGATAATGTGTGTTTTAATGAAAAAATTGGAATTATAGTGTATCTGAAGGGCTGAACTGGGAGAAATTAATGGGTTTAAGGTGGAGCATGAGTACACTGAGACATAATTTCATTTGAATAAATTGTTCTATGGTAAAGATTTTTTTTTGGTTTTGTAATTTACATCCAGAAAGCTTCTTTAACCTGTATTTTTAGCGCAGAAGAGTAGACCCGTGCATGCCTGTAAAGTGACATAACCTTGGATAACATCATCATTCTGCTACAAAACCATTACTGCAAAAAATTACACCATGTGAATTGGTGGATCTTTTTATGCTAGGACAGAATCCTCTCTATAGCATTATATTATTATTGGACTAGCAAAACCTTGTTTGCTTTGTGGCTCAGGGGAGATGGAGCCACAAAGAGTATATTGCAATGCAATACATTTCTAGTCTTTAAAAATTAAAAACAGTTTTTCATGGGGGACATATCTCAGGAAAATGAAAATATTTGGGCCACTAAGGTATTGTAGTTAATTGCTACTCCTCTGCCTAATAACTTGCATTGTTATTATTGTTGTAGATCATATTTTTATATTTATCCTTCTCCCATTTTTAATTTCAACACCTTCATTTTCCATGAATGAAGACATCTAAGAGTAAAGAGCAAGAATTAGTGTTGCTGTTCTGTTTTTGTGTGTTCTAGAACTTTAAACTTTTTATGTGGCACTTTAAATGGCAAATTGTATAGTATTGTAAAATTTAGTTTCTTAAAATGTTTGACTCACCCTTGACTTTGCATAGTTTACTGTTTATCATGGCTTTGCCTTTTTCAAAATGGAAGTAAACTATTCCTCTTCCGGCTTTTGGAACTTGTTACAGAGAGCAGGTAATTAGCTTGTGCACTTGCAACACTGTAGAATAACAAGATAAAATTGAAGTTCTAGGTTCTAAGGGTTAGTTTAAAAAAAAAAAAAGTTTTTCATCTTTATATCACTTGTCATACTAATGCCAGTTCTATCTTTTTTTTTTTCATTAAAAAAGATAGGGTTCTCTTTTACAGATTCAAAAAAACCCCCAAAATCCAGTTTTTTTTATTTTACCTGCTATTTGTATTCAAAGTTTTAAAGAGCTTTTGGAGTGTTTTTTAGCTGTCTATTACTGAGTCTTCATACCTTTGGAAACAACTGCGTCTCCTAAAAAACCTCACACTATACCACTGCAAAATTTCTGGGTGGCTGTGATCTGTCACACACAACCTCACCTGTCCAGGGTGGTCCCTGAACTGGCCTGAGAGGAGAGCTTTCTGGAGTCTGCTGTGGCACCATTATTGCTTGCTGTCCAGACCATTCTTTTCCTACGAAAAGAAAGATGGTGGGGAGAGGAGGCAGTCTACACATAAGCTGGGACAGGATTTGAAATAACATATGGTCTGAGTGCTTCTGGGTCCCAGGGTTTAGAAATAGCCTATGAGTTCCAAAATGGACCTACAGAAGTAAGTGTACTTATAATGGTAGTGTTAACAACATAAGAGTTTATACCAATACTTAAGCATATATACATGTATTGCGAATATACTTTGTAAAGCAGTCTTTTTGTGACATCTCTGTTTCTGAGAAAACTTATGAATTTTGAGATACAGGGGATGCCTTTTTGAGTGTGGGTATGTATGCAAAGGAGAGGATTTCTTCCATTTAAAATAACTATTAAGATAATGAGTGGCTTTTCAGTACCTCTGAAGTTGTAAAAGAAAAATGCCTTAAAAATGTGTCAAAATTTTCTTGAAGAAGTCTCTTTGCATAATGGAGAGTTAACAATATAGCTGGATTATATGGTTTATGAATGAACTAGGCCTTGTTTTTCCCTAATCAAAGCTCTTGGCTTTAAGAGTTGGTGTTTTGGGATCTGTAGCTGGTGCCTGTCTGCATTATACTGGTTAAAGCTGCTATCTACACAAATCTTTCTATGTTTCCCCCTGCCTCTCCCCCAGGCAATAATGCAAGATGATTAAATTGTGTGTTAGCCTGATTTTTCCTCTCCTCATTGCCTTGGTTAATTGAGAAATGGCTATATGTTCTTAGAAGTTAACATTAACGGAAAAACGAAAAGCTACATTCTAAGATTTACAGCAAAACCATGGAAGTCATTCCCCTCTTCATCCATTCCCTTTTCTAATACTGTAGCTCAACATGGAATAGATTCCTGTTTTCTTTTTCTTCCTGCTGTTATAATTGCGGCTTTCAAGGGACTAAAACAAATATTCCTGTTTGACCCAAATGTTTCTGTATTTGTATATAAAGAAAAGGAAGGCAGAACACTTTTTTTTCCTCTGTGTACTTTTCAATAGATATTTAATTTACCTTTCTCTTCATAATGTCTTGCATACTGAAATCGGGAGCTTGAGTTCTCTGCTTTATATTCTAATTGTATGTACAAGAAATTATGTTTTGTAATGTTCTAACATTATTCCTAAGTATATCTCAAAAGATTTACAATAAGAAAAATACTTCCAATACCCATTCATTTTTTCTGGGTTGGATCCTACATTTACATTTCTTCTCTCCTCCTGTTTCTCTAGTCTTCTTGTGCTGTGAATTACAAACAGGCTTGCTTTCGAAAACATACTCTGTAAGTTTAGGCCCAACTGAGATTTGATCTGATTTTCCTAGAAGTTGTTCTCACTGAAGTCTTGAAATCCTCATCTTATCTGAGTCTTCTTCAGCATATTTGGTAGTGCTTATCAATAACTTTTCCCCAAAACCTTGTTTTTTCATGCCATTCTTTTTTTTTCTAGAGATGAGCACAGCATGGAAATACATAATTCAGAAAGATTAAATTTATATTCATGAGTGATGAGTAGTGGTCAATGGTTCAATGTTCAGATGGAGATCAGTGGCAAGTGGTGTCCCTTGTGGGTCTGTATTGGGACCAGTACAGTTTAATATCTTCATCAGTGACATAGACAGTGGCATCAAGTGCACCCTCAGGAAGTTTGCAGACGACACCAAGCTGAATAGTGTGGTTGGAAGGCCTGAGGGAGGTCATGCCATCCACAGGGACCTGGACAGGCTAGCGAAGTGGACTTGTGTCAGTTGGGGTAACCCCTGGTATCAATAGAGGCTGGGGGATGAAGGGATTGAGAGCAGCTGTGCAGAGAAGGATTTGGGATTACTGGTGATTGAAGAGCTGGATAAGAGCCAGCAATGTGTGCTGGCAGCCCAGAAAGCCAACTGTATCCTGGGCTGCATCAAAAGAAGCATGGACAGCAGGTCAAGGGTGGTGATTCTGCCCCTCTACTCCACTCTGCTGAGACCCCACATGGAGTACTATGTCCAGCTCTGGAGCCCCCAACATAAAAAGGACATGAACTTGTTGTAGCGAGTCCAGAGGAGGGCCATGAAGATGATCCGAGGGCTGGAGCACCCCTCCTGTGAGGACAGGCTGAGAGAGTTGGGGTTGTTCAGCCTGGAGAAGGGTCTAGGGAGACCTTATTGCAGCCTTCCAGTACCTAAAGGGGGCTTATAAGAAAGATGGGGACAAACTTTTTAGCAGGCTCTGTTGCTATAAGACAAGAGGTGATGGTTTTAAACTAAAAGAGGGTACATTTTGAGTAGATATAAGGAAGAAACGTTTTACAATGAGGGTGGTGAAGCACTGGAACAGGTTGCCCAGAGAGGTGGCAGATGCCCCATCCCTGGAAGCATTCAAGGTCAGGTTGGACGAGGCTCTGAGCAACGTGATCTAGTTGAAGATGTCCCTGGTCATTGCAGTGGAGGTTGGACTAGATGACCTTTAAAGGTCCCTTCCAACACAAACTTTTCTGTGATGCTATGAATAACAACAATAAGGTAGAGGTTACTGTCAGAAGAAATCCCTTTCCTAAAGAAAATGGCTTTAATTCTTGTATAATTTAATTTTATTTGTTTTTAACAAAGTTTTAAGGCTCTAGGAAATACAAGTTCATAACAGAAGTGATGACAGGCCGACAGCCCTGTAGCAATACCACCGTGAACTGTGTCAACCTAACAGAAGAAAAAAAACCTCCAACCTCTTTGTTTATGACAAGCTCAGTGACTAAAACTGCCCTTTACATTGTAGAGGGTAGACTGGAGCAATGTTCAACAGTGTTCAGCTGTGTTTTCTTTGATTGCAACATTTCATACAATTGGATTCTTGTATTGGTAGTTAGATTTGCTCTTCAGACAACAGAAAAAACCAAAAAGCTTTTCAGCTTGTTGGTGGAATACCAGATTTGCATTTTTGTGCAGTTTTCTGTCTCTTTGAAAACTACTATCCACAGTCTATTAGAAAGATGTGGCCTATCGTGCATTTGCCTGTTTTCAGAAGAGAAGGGTCTTTGGTGACCCGCTGTTTTTTTATTATTGCAACTTGTATGCCTTCTAGGGTTTTTTTCCTTACATTTAGGAGACACGTAAGTTACGCTGTTTAACTGGATATGCTCCTTTAACTCTACGCCTAGAACACGGTAATCCTTGTAACAGTTTCAAAACATAATGGATCAAAAGGTGTAGCCTTAGGACTTTAATCTTTTTGTCTAAAAGTCATTTAAGTTCAAGTGGCTCAGTTCAGTGTATTCAGCAAACGAAGCAGACACTATTCATTTTGCTGATTGTAAGCTTAATTTTTAGATCAAGCAAAAGGAAATTACTGCAATGGGTCAGGGAAGCTGTTTATTGACAGTGCCTGTTACAAATGGCATTTTTCAGAGTTATTTCATATTCAGGTGTTACTAACTTCTGCACTCCATTCTAGATTTTGTGTGTCAGATCTGTTGAGATACTGCTGAATATGTCTGTCCATAATCATTTTCATAGTTACTGTGTATAGTTGTGTAAGTGATGCTTATATTAATAGTTTCTAGCTATTATTTTTGCCACGCCTTGTCAGGTGTTAATCAGAGAGACTATTTTTTTCCTAATTTCCTTAAACTTCTCACCCCTTTCTAACTGTGAAGCTGCCTGCAATGCACCTTCAAAAACAATTTTCACGTTTACAAGCAGAATTATAGCAAATTGTTGCTATGGAGCAAAAAATTCTTTTTTGTAAATCTAATTTCAGGTTAGTTACTGTGGAATTGGAAATGTGTACCTTATCTAGCATATTTATATTCAGAAACTGTGAGCTTGATTGTCTTTTGCTTGTACCATTGTGACTTAATTGATTTCAGTAGATTTGTACCTAATTCTGAGTAGTGAGAGAAAGTTTTTCTGTTTTATTTTTTTTCTTTCTTCTTTAGTGTGTGGATGGGGGGAAGGAAGTTGGGGTTATTTTTGGAAATAAAGTAAAAAATCTCCTCTTACCTGCTTATTGAGCATATACTTTGCCAGTCTGTCTTTTGCAAGCATTGTTGCAGTAGAACTGAGCACACCCCAGTGAAGTAACTCCTGTGTCAGGCTTATTAAATTTCAGCCACAGGAGAGTGAAGCTGCTTGTGTCTCAAGATGTAAACTTTGACCTCGGCTTGCAGAACTGAGGTAGAAAGGAAGAAAGATCGAGTGAAAGTGGAATGACTCCTAGTTCGGATCACAATATCTGTTTTTTATTTTTAGTACATTAATCATATGGAAAAATGAAATGATGGACTAAAGTTTTTTGCACTCTTTGAGTCTGAACACATATTGTTTTTAATTTCATTTAGTAGGATACGCAGCAGTGTTTCTTGTAACTCTAAGCTGTCACACTCAAAACAGAGTCATAACATAACATTTCCATTATACCCACTACCACTCTCTAGCAAAATAATTTTCACCCTCTCCCCTTTGAGATAGCTGAAAGCATAACCTTCATAGCTATTGTCAGAGAGTCTTCTTCCAGCTTTCTATTTCGCCTGTAGTCCTCATGTGAATTGAGTTCACTGATGTGTTAGTGAGATTCTCCGAACCTTTTTGTAATCACTGCATTCTTCCAGGATTGTAGTGTGTGTAAGTTTTACATATTTTTATAAAACACCCATGGTCCTGTTTTGTTATTTTTCCCCTGCTTTAAAAATGAGACAGTAGAGTTTAGGTTAAATGAGTTTTGACCTTATGCTAGTTTAGAATTGTCATAATGTGCTAAAATAGTACTAGGTCAGTTTGATGCAAGCACAGGACTTAAGATGTGGATGTCTTCTCAGTTGCCTCCTCTCTGCCAGGAAATGCCACTCTTAGAAAAGCTTTTAAGCTAAAATATTTCACTTGAAAGTTGGGAGTGGGTCCAGTACATCCACCTTTAGGTACCTGATGTGTGCACCTCTGTAGCACTTATAGTAAAATAAAATAATTTTTGTGTGCAATGGAGAGACTGATGCTTTTTTTTCTCCAGATGGACGTCCTTGTGGTGGTTTCAAACTAAGGTGGTTTGAAACCCTTTCACAGGTATTTTTGCATTGAATGTTTAATTTTGAAATGTCTCCTGCACATTTCACAGGAACTGTAGTTGATGCCTTGTATTTTTATTTGTTTTTCAGGCTTCTTAATCAGTCTGCATCTGACATATTAAGTAGAGACTTTGTATGATGAGAGGTAGAGTTCTTGAGCAGATCACACAACCTTGTACCATAATCATAGAATCACAGAATCATAGAATGTGTTGGGTTGGAAGGGACCTTTAAAGGTCATCTAGTCCAAGCCCCCTGCAGTCAGCAGGGACATCTTCAACTAGATCAGGTTGCTCAGAGCCTCATCAAGCCTGGCCTTGAATGTCTCCAGGGATGGGGCCTCCACCACCTCTCTGGGCAACCTGTTCCAGTGCCTCACCACCCTCATTGTAAAGAACTTCATCCTAATGTCTAATCTAAACCTACCCTGCTCTAGTTCAAAACTGTTGCCCCTTGTCCTATCGCTACATGCCCTTGCAAACAGCCCTTCCCCAGCTTTCCTGTAGGCCCCTTTCAGGTGCTGGAAGGCCGCTACAAGGTCTCCCCGGAGCCTTCTCTTCTCCAGGTTGAACAACACCAACTCTCTCAGCCTGTCCTCATAGGGGAGGTGCTCCAGTCCTCGGATCATCTTCGTGGCCCTCCTCTGGACCCAGTCCAGCAGTGGTCCACGTCCTTCTTGTGCTGAGGGCTCCTGGGCTGGACACAGTACTCCAGGTGGGGTCTCACGAGAGCAGACTACAGGGGGAGAATCACCTCTCTGGATCTGCTGGCCACGGTTCTTTTGATGCAGCCCAGAATGCGATTTGGCCTTCAGGGCTGCAAGCACACATTGTTGGCTCATGTCCAGCTTTTCATCCACCAGTACCCCCAAGTCCTTTTCCACAGGGCTCCTCTCTATCACATCATCCCCCAGCCTGTATTGATAACGAGGTTTGTCCCGACCCAAGTGTAGGACCTTGCACTTGGCCTTGGTGAACTTCATAAGGTTTGCTTGGCCCACCTCTCTAGCTCGTCCAGGTCCTTCTGGATGACATCCCGTCCCTCTGGCATGTTGACCGCACCACTCAGCTTGGTGTCATCTGCAACCTTGTTGAGGGTGCACTTGATCCCACTGTCTGTGTCATTGTTGAAGATGTTGAACAGCACCGGTCCCAGTATGGATCCCTGAGGGACACCTCTTGCGACCCCTCTCCATGTGGACATTGAGCCATTGACCACCACCCTCTGGATGTGACCATCCAGCCAGTTCCTTATCCACTGAACAGTCCACCCATCAAATCTGTATCTTTCCAACTTAGAGAGAAGGATGTTGTGGGGGACTACGTCAAAGACCTTGCAGAAAACCCAGATAGATGATATCTGTAGTAATTTTCATAACAGAAGCCTAGCTCAAAAAATGCTGGTAAGATTTTTCCAGTTAATAGAGGCCAACATACTCTCTATTTTCAGTCTGATTGTATATACTAGTGTTACTAGGTAGACTCCATCTACCTAGAGAGGACAAAGATTTTCAAGAAAATCTCAAATATGTACTGGGAGGAAAACTATACAGCTCTTCAGCAGCAGAACTGAGAATTAGTGTGTAAATACTCATGAAGAAAATAAAGGAATCCTATTAAACAGTTGTTATTGCATACTGAAGTGGCAGTTTATTGGGGAATATTAATACAAAGATCTAGTACTGGTATGACGCTGTGGTCATGCGACTTCAGAGAAGTCTGTGCAGCGCTGTGATGGATGCACTCCTCCTGTTTGAACTAACTGAACTTTGGTCCAGGCAGATGCGCAGCAAGTAGGCCTAACCAAAGTTAGTCCTGTTGTGTGAGGCTATCAGTGAGAACTCAACACCCAAACCAAAAAAAAAATGGTTTGGCAGGAGACAGGGATGATAAGCAGCCAGAACTGCGTTGACACAGCAGAAAAGCTGACTGTAAATCAATCACTTTACGTTATAAATATCTGCAGCCATCAGGGCCCATTGAGCTCTCCATCCATAGCAGCTGGCTGCGTGATGGTGATATCCCCTTGAACAGGGACACAGCTCAAGGTTCCCCTTGAGGCTGAGAGATCCCTTACCTGACACCAGACTTCGATGGGTTAGTAAGTGACATTTTTTGCATGCATGTAACATTTAAGATACACATAGTAAGCTTAAGTGATAATCTTTGTGTCCCATGCTAACTTTTAAGTGTAGTAAATAGTATTGACTGCCAGTCCATCTCTACTTGTTAAATATTTTACATACATAAATTTACTGATTAGAACTCAATAAACTACTAGCTCAGATCTGTCTGAGTGACCTATGACTCTTCTTCTACGACACTCACACAGGTAGAAGCTATAAAATCACGGAATTGTTTAGGTTGGAAAAGGCCTTTAAGAACATGAAGAACATTAACCTGGCACTGCCAAGTCCACCACTAAACCATGTCCATCAGCACCACATCTACACATCTTTTAAATACCACCAGGAATGTCGACTCAACCCCTTCCCCAGGCAGCCTGTTCCAATGCTTGGTAACACTTTTGGTGAAGGGTTTTGCTCTTGCCATTTCCTCTTGTCCTGTCGCCTGTTACTTAGGAGAAGAGACCAACCCCCACCTTGCTACAACCTCCTTTCAGGTAGTTGTAGAGAGCGATAAGGTGTCCCCTCAGCCTCCTCTTCTCCAGGCTAAACAATCGCAGTTCCTTCAGCCACTCCTCATAAGACTTGTGCACTTATCATGTGGTGTTGGAAGTCCCTTAAGTTGTTATGTGTACCATCGTTTTGAGGTTTCATCCACAGTTTTCAAACAAACAGTGATTATAGCTCATAAAACATAATTTTCAGTTCTATCTATCACAGTTGCCACGTGAATATCAGAGGTCTGATTCTTTTTTGTATTTTAGATTCTCGTTAAGATTAGGAGTTCTTGGTATACAACTATTAAAGAGATACTGTGATCAGGTCTCACGGTATTTCTGACGCTTTCCTCTTGACTGTAGGCAGTTAGCCATGATGAAATGTCCTTTCTCTTGGAAAATCAAACACATTGATGATGTTTGGTTTTCTCCTCTTAGTGTTACCACCACAGAGAAATTACTCCATCAGCAGATTTACTTCAAAAACTGTAGGCGCTCTGGAGTGGACAGAAGAGGTCAGCTTTATTAATCTGTAGTTCTTTACACTTCCTTTGTGGTACTATGTTTGACACATTGCTGCAATTAAGTTTAGAACATTGTCCAAGGCCACACTGGAAAAATAATATTTTTCTTTTCTATTAAAGTCACTCTGTCTTTTGAAATATTTCCGCTGCTTAGGAAACTGACTTTTTGGATGGTATTACAGAAAGTGATTTCTGATGATAGAAACATGTAACACCGAAAGCCAAAGAACTTGAATTCACAACTTGCCCAAGTCTTTGTGTAGTCTCCTGAGCAAACAAAAGCTTTCTGAAAATAAGGAAATCGGTATTAGAAGAGAACTGTAGCTTGCTGAAGAGAATCCTCTTTAGTTTCATTTTGTTGGGGGTTTTTTGAGGGAGGAATAAAGTTTTCTGTCTCTTTTTTTTCCTATGCTCTCTTGACTTCTTTTTTCCATCGTTGCTGTTTTAGGTTTTGGGTTAAACAGAACAGCTCTGGAATGTCTGTTCAGGGAAGGTTATGTTTCTTATAGCTTTTCCTGGAGAAAGTGTATCTTAATTAAGATCATATATTTGATTATTCTTCTGCTGACTTTGATAACATAGTGTCCCTTTTGATTTCATCTGTCTTGTGTGGTAATTTTATCCAAGTGCCTTGGAACATCTAATTTCGAAACAACTTTTTAACCCCTGTTTTGCATTCCTCAGGTCAATGAACTGCTGCTGTGTGTTGTCAGCACCGTATTGAGAAGAAGAGAATACCCCTCGCTGAAAGGCTAACTTCCTTGTGAATATGGATAGGTTGGTCTCCCCAGAGCTAATAATTGCTCCTCTGGATGACAACAGTCCTTTTATAATACTGTTGCCTTGTTATAGTAGCCTCATATGCTAATGACAGTGTAACTGTTACCTGACTTGAGCCTTGTCATACACATTTGAAGGAGCTATGTTTCTGTCAGCCATGGGTTTCGGCCCAACAGGCAGGATTGTGTAGGTACTGGTTGCATAGTTCTATTTTTAATGGTTAAGGGCCCGCATAAATGCCTAAGAAAGCATATCAGACAGTTTCTATGAATCAATAGCTTTTCTATTTTTAAACTAATGAGGTGCTGTCACATAGTTGATGTTTAATAAGTACAGTTTTAGAATGTTTTGAATTAAGTCCTGCTATTTCAAAGTTGGGTTCCCTTATGCTTCGGAATTGAAATGCAGACTTCTCTTTACTTTTTCATGTGTAATTTTGTATTGCTGGTGGAGTATTTTTTTACAGCTCCACATCAGAAGACTGTTTGCATGGTTTATTCGTGAACTGTTTCTTTCACTTCCCTGTGACATTAAAAAGAAGCATAAGGTGCATATGTGAATACAAGATAGCATTAAGATGTGTCTGCTGTATTATTGTAAACCAGAAGCCTTTTGAATTTGCTCAGAAGCTTCTTCCCCTCCCTGTAAAAGTAAAATGTTTCTTTGCATATAAAATGAGAAATTGGCTTCCTCGGTAGCTGCCACTGAATAGTTCTCCCAGTAATACAAGCCCAGAGGGGCAAATATGTGATACTCATTTGGGCACAGTTCTATGCAGATAATATTTTTTGGGCACCAAACCTACTTTCTTTTTAAACCCGTTAGCAATAACTTGAATTCACAGTAGGATGTCTCATATCAGAGAAGGGCAAACAGACTGACAGCACTCTGAGTGAGTTACCCAGTAGCAGTGTGTTTCTCTGGACTTAGTGAAGTAATCACTGTGTAGCGTATCTTGGAGTGTACTTACATTAATACTCTAGTACAACAGAAAAAAAGAAATAGATATGCAAAAATTAAAACTCCAGAACAGACTTCTACCTGCTCCCTACTAAGATGAATAATGGCTCATTTCAGTGAATTTTTCTAAGTGCTAATCAAAAATATAATGATTTGCAAATCATTACTCAATTAATTTGGAAGCAGTAATTTTAATTTTTGGCAATTATAGTCATTATTTTTTCTTTATAAGTTATGGGTTATCAATCACATAAAATGGTTTACTGAATAACTTGCTCTTTATAACTAGCTTATGATTTTGAAGTAGCCGTTATTTGGTACTTTCAATTTTTTTTAATAGAGGCTTTACCGTCCTTTAACTTACAGGTAACAATAAGATGAACTTAAATGGTACTGGTTATGACAGTAGATCAGGAGAAAGGTACAAGGTATGAATATTGTGGCAGCATTTCCTTTGACTGGTTTGATGGGCCAGACTGCCTTTAAGTTCAGCCCGCCTGATTTGGTATATCAGCACCACATGCCTTGAAATTTAGGCATGGCTCAAGTATTTTGGTTGAGCATTCATAAAAGCAGTGTGTATTTCCTCCTGTGACAGTGACTGCAGGGGTTGTCTCTATAAGGTGATAAATTTAGATTTTATTTTTCTTCATAAGCATTTGGAAGGAATGGGAGGAATACCACAGCAAAGAATAGAACATTCCTGTTCTTTGGCTCCGCAGGAGGTCCCCTTTGCTAAGGGGTTTGAACTGACATCCCTTTAATGAGCCCTTAAGTCAACAGGTTCCAGGTTGATTTGTATTCAGTGGCTAGCACTCATCTGAGTTTAATTCTTCAAAAAGCAGCTTTTGCCTTTAAAACACAATACTATATATATACATAATATATATGTATATATGTAAAAATATATGTTTATATGCTTCATATATATGTATACACAAGCATATAAATAGTTTGTATGTATTTTGTGTGTGTGTATATATACACATATAAAAATAACATAATAGCGTTAAAAAAATCTCATGGGACATTAGAGAAGTAGGCTCAGCCCCTCAAGGTATACTGAAAGGCTGAGTCTCATTTTCTGGACTAGTGCTGTAACACTTAGGCTATTGTGTAAAAAATAATTGCAGTTGCCTATTTTCCTCATGCCTACTCTTGCTAAGCTGCTGTAAATGATTTTGAGGTCAGCTCTTAAACTGCTGGTTTTTTTTCTCCTCTCAGCCATCATGGGTAACCATAGTTATGCATTTTTAAACTACCTTTCACAGTAGTGAAGGTGTGAATGGAAGGACGTTGGGAGGGAATTGCAAGACTGACCTTTTGGCACAAATTCCAAGACAGTTGTCCATTGAAGATAGTTTATTTTATTAAAAAAAAGTAATCTTCAAATTCTTCTTTCCTTTTTTCTGGTTGTTTTGCTAACTCATGAGCCTTCAACCCTAATTCTTCAGTGGGTCTGAGTGGTTTAAACTGATTGTTGCAATTTCAGACCTGTTTCAGTGACAGTTGTATAGTTGCTATTCTTTTGCACTGCTTATACTGGTTTTGTCTCTCTTGTTTGACTGGTGATATCTTAACAGGGAAAGTCTCAGATACCCACTGAAAGAAATGGTAAGGATAGAAAAAGAATGGGGAATGAATTATGCACCATGCTTTATTCAGTGGCATAGTCTATTGCTCCCTCAGTGACTGGTTTTTATAATGCTGTTGTATATTTATGTTTCAGTACTTTGTCATAATTATTATTGCTTCTTAATTTTTTTGAGATGGAGCTGTAACTGATGAACTGTGGATAGTAATATCTTGAATTATTCTTTGGGTTGAGAGAATGTTCCTTGTTCCATTCTGAGTTTGCTGTTGAGAGGCCATTGTTTTCCCACTGTTTTCTTTTTTCCTGCTTGCCAAAACCACCAGCAGGAAAGTTTGTGGATGGTTATGTGGGTTTTATCTTGACAGTGATGTTTCCTAAACTCCGTGATAGTCCGTATACCATTTGGAAATGTGGTGAATGTACCAGTGTTTGATACTGATATCCTCAGTTATATGGATATTTTAAGAATTGGTTCACTTGTGTAATTGAACAAGCTAAGAGCGTGTACAGCCTGTGGGGTGAGGGGTTGTAGACCGGCAGGCTTGATGACAGATCTCTTTAGAGCACAGAGCCTTACTAAGTAACATCATTCCTTGGCTTTCATGCAGTGCTGCAGCATTTGTTATACTCCTGAGTCTCACAGGTTTGACACAACTGGTCAGTGGGCTGACCAGCCGTGCTTTGTATGCTGCAGAGGGAGGGAAGGGAACGTGAGTTTATCATTTTGCTAGTGTTGAAGTAGATGGGAACGAGGACCATTGGCCGAGTTATGCATATGATATTCAAGACTTGACAAAGTTAGTCTTTCCGATGGGAAATCTGTCACTATTTTGGCTTTGCCATTACTGTGTTTAAATCCTATGTTCTTTAACACTGTTCAGTTGATATAGTGGGAGAATAAACACACTAAGGCCTGTGTTACATTTAAATCCAAAAATAAGAGAAAATGTAAATGTCATTACTATTACTATAGCTCTATGAGTAGAAGAAATATCTAATACTGTCTGGAATGTTGATTCCCCCCACCATTTCAGCAATTGCATGATTTATTTGCAAGTTAACACTTTATAGTGTGCTAAATGCCACCAATTGAGTTGCAAAAAGCAAAGCAAAAATTTCCACTTCTATAATTATATTCTGTTTTATAATTATATTTACCTCTTGTACCCCAAATGAGCATTTCAGTAATTTGCATGGCTTCTTACACTGTTGCATACCCTGAAGAGACTAAAGGAATATTGTGAAAGACTAATAGGAGAGCAAAATCATAATCACCTGTGTGTTCATTCAGTATTGATGGTGACAAAATCTAATGAGATTTTCTCAATCAAAAACTCTTGGTAAAAATGACTAATTGTGTTTGAATTTGGCTAAATTGAATACTGAAGGTGGTTCTCTTCTACATATGAACAGAAATCTGTCTCACCGGTATAGACACAAGAAACCTACCACTTGAATTAAAATTATTCCCTTTAACCATTTGTCTGTCCCCTATCAGAATAAAAATATTGCAGAGTTTAGGTGTCCAGGGTCTGATTTTGACTTACTAGAATATATTGAATGTACACAATTAAAATTCTGGTCAGACTTCTAGTGGAAGAATAAATCATAGGTGTATTTCATCTGGGAAGCTTGATGCAAAGATGGGATGGATTATTCAAACATAAAACTCAGAACCAATAGTTAAGATTGACTACGGCTAAGATGAGCTTACATGCCTACTAACCTCATATCCTTGATAAACTAGAGACTATTTTAGAATTACAATAACATAATTTTAATAAATTCAGAAGGTGTATAACCTTCTCAAAAAATGAAGTTTCATATTCATTCATGAAGTCATAGTCTTCTGTCTTAAACTGTCTTCATGTGTAAGTGGTTGATAAAGCTGAGGTTTAAATACTGCATTGATGGTTGCTGTACCCCTACCCTGGGTAGATCTGCATTTCTAATTCTGACTCTGCAGTGGTTTGAGCAGATCATACGCTCCAGTTATACGCCATGGTCGGATGCCAGATGACCTGTAGGTTTCTCTGAATATGCATCAGCATATTTTTGTGCCAGATCACAAATTGAGTAATCCAGTGCCTCTGTCATTCTTGTCACTTGATCTGTACTTATTGTGACTGGCTTTTACACGCTGTAAACAGCACCAGTGGAGTTGACTGTGGTTTTTATATAGAAGGAGGTTTGCTATAAAAATGACCAGAAGAAGATATGTGGCTAGGGAATGAATATCACTCAATCACAGTGAAATTTAGCGAGTGGATGGACAGTACGTCATGCTGATAATGTCCATGTAAAAGATATATCAAGCGACAAGAGCTAGAAAGATAAAGAGTATTTTGAAAGGCAGAAGAGAATGAAGCTGAGGTTGTACATTTACTGCAAATTGCAGGAATTAAGAAGTCTTGCATTTCCTTCCCCCTGTTAGAACAGGCCACTGCCATGTGTATCCTGCTGTGTTCTCAGCTTGTATTCCTGATGGGAGCTAGCAGCGAGGGCTGGATTCACTTGCTTAAATGTTCTACAGTTATACTTTTTGATTCCTTGTTTTGTTTTATTTCTGCTTAGTTTGCTGTGTATTACTTAATAGGATGAGGATTAATTTTAAGTTTCAATTTTAAATTTAGGATAAGAATTTTATGTTCTTCACCTGGTGAGTCTGAGATATAGAAGAAAAATGAGTGCCTCAAAAAAAAAAGGAGAGAGAGAACTGTGAAATTTTAAACGCTGTATTCTTAATTAATCTCAGCTTGCGTAGAGTATCACCTGGCAGTATCAAGATTTTTTGTTTGTTTGTTTGTTTTTTCTTCCTTCCTGGTGCTAGCCAGCTTAACACTTCAAAACATAGTTGCTTGTGTTTCTGCTGATTCAAAATGGTAGTGTGATACCTTTCCTGTGTGTTCTATGGGTCTCCAGCATTACTCTCAACTTTTTTCTGTATAAGAAGCATTTGCAAAGATTAGTACAGGTGCTGGTTTTTTTCTTTAATTTTTAAGCTATGGGGGTTTTGTGAGCCATTTGCTGCCGTGCACAGACAGGTACATTTGGTCTTTAGCTGATCTCTTGGCTCAATGTCCCTTCTAGTTACTGAAGGGGAACGTGGAGAAGAGCGCTCTGGCAGGCAACAGAGCCCGTCTTCTGAACTGCTGTGTGTTCACATGATGATAGGCGCAATGATGGGAAACGGCCCCCATGTTTCTCATTTGATTTCAGATCGGAATCATCTGCTGATCTTACGACAAGCAGATTACTGTGGTTAAGCATCAGGCATTTGTCAGACTGCAGGGAAGATCTATATATTGTAGTCATGGGCTCTGCTTTTCTTTCTTCAGTCTGTCTTCTTCATAGAGTCTATGTTAAAGCTTAAACTCTGTTGCATACTTCCTATATATTCAGACAGTGAGGCAATGTGTGCATGAATAAATTCACTATTTTATTACCCCTATAAAAATATTTTTACATGGTAAAGGACACATTCCTAAGTCAAGTCTCTAATTTCTCTAAATAAGAGCAACCGCTTTCTTTCCTTGCTTTTGTCTTTCGTTTCTAAAGTGATAATAATAAACAGACCTTTAGAGATACAGAAGGCAAAGACATGCATGAGAAGGAAATTAAAGCATAGTTAGCAGCAGTAGCTGGCCTTTCAAAGGAGACTACTTAAAAAGATAAACAGACTAGTAGAAAAGCCACTGTTCAGGATCATTGCTGAAATGAAGTCAAGAGTTGAAAGGACTTTTCTTCCCTGTTTTGGTGTTAAATTAAATCTTATTGACCTTCTTTTTCAAAGATTTGTGTAGGGAGAAAGACAGGTAGGATTGTTTGTTTGTATTTAAAAAAAACCAACACAACATCAGTTTGAAAACTAAAAACACCTTTGACATAAGAAGCTGATAATTTCACTGACAAAATTTAGCCTGAAGTTTACTCTTGCCAGAACCCCCCCGGGAAATACAAGTGGGTGTGTTCTGCTTGAGTAATCACATGTAAATGCAGAGGTGCCAGCAGCACTGTAATAATGACTGTAGTGTCTTTGAAGGCACTCTGAAGCTTCCGTTCAAAGATACTCTTAAATAATTAAATATTTTTTTATTTTTTCGATTTACATGGAATATGTAATGACATCCCCCAAGTACCAGATTTCTTTCCTTCCTTTTTTGTTCTCATGCAAAGAATGAATAAGAGTATTTTAATTAAGACACTGCTTGCTAACCTGTACAGTAAAGAAATGTGATAAAGGAGCCGGTCCAGATAGTTCTTTGTTGTGACCCTCAGTAATGTTTTCTTAACACAGAAGTGAACTTGAAAAACCTAGGTACCTGTGAGGTGATCTTAGAAGTCTGGCTTCCCCTCTGTAAATAAAGGGAGGCAATTTTGTCCACTTTGATACGCCCTCTGGCTCCTGGCAGTTCACTGTGACCATTTATGTGGTATTGCTTGTAAGATTGGCTGCTCAACTATCTGTACAGGGTTTTAATCTTTCTTTTTTTTTTATTTTTTTAAATTATTTTTTTGGCAGATACCGAGCGCCTCTATACAATGGTGTTCGAAGAGATCTGTGGGCGTTTTGGAAAGACCTATACTTGGGATTTGAAATCCTTGGTCATGGGTAAAAAAGCCCTAGAAGGAGCGCAGATTATTCGAGATGTTCTAGATCTTCCAATAACCAAAGAAGAGTTATTACATGAAAGTAAAATGAAGCAGGAGAAGATATTCCATACTGCTGAATTGATGCCAGGTATGTTTCTCTTCAATATTTATAAACTGTTTATGGAATTACTTAAATGCTAACCAAGGTAGTTTTTGATCTGCCTTCCACAAAACAGTTTGTCTTACAGATTCGGTTTCATCACTCTTATTTTAGCAAGTTTTACTGTTATTTACCTGTTAAGGAGATATTTTTCCTGTTAAAAAGTACTGAAAACTTTTTTTTCTTGTTTACTTGGAGAACAGCTTTTTTCTATATGTTTTAAAAGAAAAGATGGGCATGATTTCTATTTTGTAAGCCAGGTATTTTTTACAGTTGTTGCTGGCAGCTGTGTAACTCAGCAAGTTAGTTTTCTCTGGCTGTAAGCATAGTCCTACTTCGTTAAGCACAAATACACTTTTAAATGTGCAGGCAAGTGTGTGAGTCTGTGGGTTCTTTCAGCTGGAATTCATCTCGCCTGACCTTAACACTGAAATTTAAGCATGGCATCGGAGCCAGCTGTGTGCCAAAGGAGAGGGAGGGTTTCTCAGGTTATCCTAAGGCATATCTTTCCAGTGATTATGCAGTAAGCCCCAATGGGTAGCTTAAACCAGGTACCTCAAGATAAACAAGAGGATGAATCTTATCTGTGTTGTAAACTCAGACTTCTATATTCCGTTACATTTACACCTGGAATACTTAGAAAAAAATCCTCAGCCATGCAAGATGAGCGATACCTAAAGCTAGGATTGCTGTTAACTTTTTGTGCAATGTTAAACATCCTGGAGCAAATATCAATAATTTATAAAGAAAAAAAAAAGGATGAGGAATAAGAAAACAGTATTAAAAGTGAAATAACTACATGTCACTATAACAAGTCTGTTACAGTTTTTTCTCATTGAATGTATGCTTGTTTGTTCTGACAATCTCTACATCGCATTAATGATGTTTTAATTTTTTGATACATTTTTATGCCTAGTTCCATAATGCATTAAGAGATATAAGTAAAAAACATGTGATATCTTAGGAATAAATAAGAAGCAGCAAAAATAAAAAGATGATATTTTTTGTGCAACCAATTTATTTAGTTGTCTCACCAATGTCTTTTATATGCAACATTTTTCAAATTGCATCTTTCTCACTTATAGATCCACCTAAAACGGTAAGCCTGGTTAAACTCTCCAGGAAAACAGGAAAGATAGAGGGATGTGTTTTAAGTTTTTCATGTCAAACTTCTGGGACTAACTTTGCAGCTGTATCTTTTGCAAGACAAATGAAAAAGCCCATAATCTGGGTTTAGAAAATGACAGATGGACAGACTGGGTGAAATGTTAGGATGCACAGAGAAGAGTCGCTGTGATGTAACAGCACAGGTAATAGATGCCATTAAGTGGATGTTCTGTGCCTGCTGAGGATTGTGATAATGTGGCTGAGCTGGCTTGAGCAGAGTTGCAGAGAGGTGATGGAACAGATCAGATGAAGGAAACGTGAAGTTTTGTGCTGTTCCTGCCTTCAAAAAGTGAATTCTGGGCTTGCTGAAGCTGGGCTATTATAGATGAAAGAAGCAAAATTCTTACTGGGACAAGCAAGCAAACATTTTTATCATCACTGGAATTGTTCAACTGATTACTTTTTCAGTTCAACTAAATACATATGATAACTTTCTTCAGGCTATTTTCTAAAGCAGGATTGATGTGAATGAACTTAAATACTTTATGGTTACTGGCCATTGTGGGGACCAAAGGCAGCCTTGGTCACTGAAGTAATGGAATCTGTACTTTACTTGGTAGCATCGTATGAGATACAAACTGAATTGTCATAAATTTGAGAAAACCAGGTTGATATCAGCTAATAATCTAGAAGGAAGGAGCTCCAGCTGCCTATTTAAGGATGGAAGTGGTCTTTAATCTGATAACCAGATTGTTTTAATCTGATGCTTTTCTTCTGTCCTTTTGTATCTTCTGAGGATATTTATTAATGTAATGCTTGTGGATTTATTCTACGGCCTGTTAATGTTCTTTAGTTAAGGATGCACTTCATGCAGGTGTAAGATGTAAGACTGTGGTGGCATTTTGAATTTACAGTGTTCTCTGAGTAAAAGATCTTTCAGATAGTTACAGGTAAATACAGGAAAGTGAAAGTTAATTGTCATATTTATTAGTGGTGTAAGATGACTCTGACATGCTGAGTCTCTGATCATCTCTTGGCAGTTAATAGGCAGGTGAGGTTCTATTTTTTCAATCAATTTCTACAGGTTTTCCAAAAAATAAGATTCAAATTTGGTTTGGTGGAAAGCAGTGCTGAATGATGACCAACAATGTTTGAAAAAGTGACTCAAGCAAAGCAGCACTTGTTTCTGGACATACAATGAGCTATGCTTATGTTTGCGCCAACGATGATAACTCTATTAATTCCCAAATCAAGTAATGGACAGATATATCAGTGATGGTTAAGGATGGTGTGGAAGTTGTACAAATATACAATTGTCAAAGCAGTTCTTTGCCTGACAGGCTATATCACAGCCATGCCGCTTAATGCTCAAAAATTCTGAGGCATTTAGTGGTTGAAGACAGAATTTTGACTATTTCAGTATGGCTGAACTGACTGACAAGCTTCAATACATCAGGCTGTGGTCAAAATACAGATTCTAATGCGGAATTTTCTGATACCTATTTGAGAGTTTTTCAGAGTTAGATTTATTTTTAGTTGTGTAAGAATCTTAGGGAAGGCTAGTTCAGTGGAGAAAGGAGTTAATCCAAGACAACGCTGACAAAATGACAGGGCTGCCACTTGTGCTGCTTTTCGAAGCATTTCTGTCAGGGTACAGACATTGTTATCTGCAAGAGTAACATAGTAGGCCTTCTGTTTCTGAAAATGCAGTACTACGTTGCAGGGAAATGGATTGTCAGAAAAATGGGGAGTGACAAGTGGAGCAGAAGAAAACCATGCATATGTACATTTACCTATACATCTATAGGTGTGCTTTTGCTTAACATAAACCCAGAATATACATAGAGCCAGAAAAAACCTAACTCCCAAGTTACACAGCTGCCAACAGTTACTATAATCATGTCAGGATTATGAAATTAATGCCATAGCAGTCTCTTTATCTGGGTCATCATCATCACAAAGCACAGATCCTTAAGGATTGTGTGGTTGTGCATACCTTTTTCAGACGTTTTCCATTCCTGGATCGTTTTCATGATAGCTGGGATTTCTTTGTTGCAGTTCCTGTTCAGCCAGTGCAGAATGTGATGTGCAAACTATTTTCCAGTTCAAGTATAGTTGACTGTCTTTCGCAGACATGAGGAGGCAATTTCATAGCTCAGTTTTAGTACTAAATGAAGCCAGTTAGAAATCACAAAAAGAGAAGAAAAAAAACAGTTCAAGTTCCAATGGCAGCTCACTCTGAAGTCTTTTTTTTTTTTCTTGAACAGTTTCATTCAACCAGCAGTCTAGTTTGCTTAGCTATTGTTTTCTTGATTCATGTTGTGCCCTTAACAGTTGAACAGACTTCCTACCATGTTATCATTTCTTTTCCTTGCTATTATTCTTTTAATGGTAGGAAACTCTAGTGAGTCCATACAGGGCTCAGTGAGCCCGTTACCCCTAGAGATCAGTCAATTAGCTGCAAACTTTGAATGATGCTGCCTGTTTGGCTGATTTCAAATATTTGGCCTTTGCATTACATCTTAAAGGACTGCAACCCAAAAATGCTTTTACCAGTAAGTCAGCAACACACTTGACAGAAGTTCTGAATTGTGTAAAATTTAGTACTTACATTTTTTCCATGGGCACGCGTGTGTTAGTATATCCAGACTAAAATGAGATTATCGATTTAGTGAACAGGGAGTCTGCCACCAGAAGGATCTCTGGTACTTCTCAGAGGGCAATAAGATGAGAAGACAGAATTCTTCAGTAATAGCCAATTACCTAGCAAAAACTAGGTATGTATTGTTGACATTCCTTTCACAGCAATCACTAGAAAGAAAATTAACTCTTTCGCAGCTGAAACCAGGACACCTTCCAAATTGGGAAGTAGGTTATTAGTTTCCACCTCCACTTTTGTAGCTCAGTGAAAGCATAATATACCATTGCAGATAGCATTTTTAATATCTCAGAACAAAAAAGAAACAGGTGAATCTGAGAGTTACATTCCCATAGTCTCATCAGATTCATGGCAATTACACCAAGTGGCGGATAGCCCCACCTCTGTCACACTGTCACCTTCACAGCAGCAAAGCTGATTTACTTCTGGATTGAGAGCAAGTGTGGATAATGAATAGCACTGTGCTGATGGGCTTGCAACTGTTTTAGCACACCAAACTACATTAAAAACATTTTTTAATCAGTTTGTTACTTAAGTAAACAGACGGCTTCTTCTTGTTCTACGTGAGATTATTGTGGTTTTTTTCTTTGCCTCTATGCTCTGCTTTCATCGGGACCCCACCTTTTAGTTCAGACACTGCTGAGGTTTTTACCATAGAAGCACTTTGATGAACTTAAAGAATTATCATCGAATTGGCTGGAAATGTAATCAACTTGACAAAACTCTGAGTGGTAATGTTAGCTTTTCATTGATTAAAGAGAGTGATAAAATCTTGAAGAGCTTTAAGTTTGGTCTGATATCACATTCAGTGTAGGAACTGTAAATGATTTTGAAAAAGAAGAGCTGTCTTTTCATATAGAGGCTATATTTATCCTTAACTAACTGGGGAGGGGGATAAGACAATTTAATATGTAAAATGGCCTAAATAAACTCTGTAGTCCCCAAAACTATATCAGAGGATACACAGCAGTTATAGATAGCAGTAATATTGTTACTATAATCACAATGATTTGAGACTCATGTGAGAGAAAGTTTTAAATGAGAAGTAATATCTTTCATTAAAATAACTGAACTGTAGAGAAGCTTTTGGGCATAGAAAGTCATCTTCATATCAGTCTTAAAATACCCATTTGCTATTTTGGGGTTTTTTAAGAGTTCACATGTGCTTGCTTTTTAAAAAAGCAGCTGTGAAGAGGAAGACACAAAATAATAATTTTAAGTCTATCCGAAGCTTTTATAATTTCTGTACATGTAGCCTTTATTTTTCTGTAATACTTTAGCTTGAGCTTTCACTTGAATCTGAAAAAGAACATGCAGAATCTACGGAAACTCCACAATATAACCTGATTTCATTGATTACCTGATGCTTTCATTTAATTAGTATAAGGAATATGTTGTGTTTATGGTGTTTTATTTGTTTTGTTGTGTTTTTTTGTCATTATTTGCTATCTTGAACTTAAGTAAACGTGCGTTATACTATTTCTCTGATTATTAGATGTCTGATACTGTAAATGTTTGAATAAAGACAACACTCACTTGGAAGATTATAAGTTATTAATGTATTTGATGGCTCTCTGTTCCAGCTTGCTCAAAATGTTCTTAAAGTGGTTAACAGCGTAGCTAAACTAGTTAGAAACTATAAAGAAATATTATCTATGGTGGTTGATGCAGAACTGAAAGCCCTGTGAGCTGTTTGGGTTTTGTTTGAGGGTGGGAAAAATGGGGATCTGTCTGCTAATTGTCCTTCCTAGTAGAACGTGTTAGCTTTCTAATAACAAATTTTAAACAAAGACATAACACACACGCACTGTCTTCTCTATTGCCCACTGATTTCCTGTTTCTTTTCCTGGGATTGCATAATGATTAAAATACTATTAATTAAAAATTAAATGTAATTAGTATGTAGGTAGCACCCCAGGAAGGAGTACAGAAATGCAAGAGAGTTATGGTTCATGAAAGGATTTGCCACTGGAAATGCCACTGTTTGTTTATTTGAGGCCATCTCAGTCAGGTAGGAGCTTCATAAAAGCTACCTTGTAAATTTTAGGATATTAATGTCCTGTGGTCCTATTTAAAATGTATGGTTTTGCTTAAGAGAAGGCTTTGGTGAGTTCTGTTCATTTTTCATGGGCTTTTTCTTTCATAGCTTATGTTCATCTTTTTAGAATTAAGACATTAGAAAAGACAGTGAGACTACCTGTGTAGACCTGGGCATTTTTGTGTCCTTGTTCCTGCACTCTGTTCATTTTACTTCTATAAGTATGTCACAGATAAAAGAAGACTAGGGAAGATGTGGGCCCTCTCTGGAAGGAAACAGGAGACCTGATCACCCAGGATATGGAGGAGGCTGAGGGACTGAATGACTTTTCGCCTTGGTCTTCGCTGGCAACTGCTCTAACCACAACACCCAAGTCACAGAAGGCAAAACCAGGGGCTACGAGAATGAAGAATCACCTGCTATAGGAGAAGATCAAGTACAAGACCATCTAAGGAACCTGAAGGTACACAAGTCCATGGGACCTGATGACATCCATTCACGGGTCCTGAGGGAACTGGCAGTTGAAGTTGCTAAGCTACTTTCCATTATATTTGAGAAGTTATGGCAGTCTGGTGAAGTTCCCACTGACTGGAAAAGGGTAAACATAACCTCCATTTTCAAAAAGGGAAAAAAGAAAGAATGGGGAACTACAGGCCAGTCAGTCTCATCTCTGTGCCCAGCAAGATCATGGAGCAGATCCTTCTGGAAACTCTAGTAAGGCACGTGGAAAATAAGGAGGTGATTGGTGACAGCCAATATGGCTTCACCAAGGGCAAGTCATGCCTGACAAATTCGCTGGCCTGCTACAACAGTGTTACAATGATGGTGCATAAGAGGATGCCATTTACCTGGACTTATGCAAAGCGCTTGACACTGTCCTGAATGACATTCTGCTCTCTAAATCGGAGGCGTGGATTTGATGGGTGGAACACTTGGTGGATAAGTAACTGGTCGGATGGCCACACTCAAAGAGTTGTGGTCAACGGCTCGATGTCCAAGTGGATACCAGTGATGAGTGGTGTTCCTCGGGAGTCGGTACTGGGACTGGTACTGTTTAACATCTTTGTTGGTGACGTAGACAGTGGGATTGAGTGCATCCTCAGCAAGTTTGCCNAAATACAGGTTGGGCAGAGAATGGATTGAGAGCAGCCCTGCTGAGAAGGACTTGGGGGTGTTAATTGATAAGGAGGTCAACATGAGTCAGCAGTGTGCACTCGCAGCCCAGAAAGCCAGCCATATCCTGGGCTGCATCAAAAGAAGCATGAGCAGCAAGTCAACGGAGGTGATTCTACCCATCTATTCCACTCTGTTAACAGAGACCCCACCTGGAGTATTGTGTCCAGCTCTGGAGCCCCCAACATAAAAAGGATATGAATTTGTAGTGAGTCCAGAGGAGGGCCATGAAGATGGTCGAAGGGCTGGAACACCTCTCCTATGAGGACAGGCTGAGAAAATTGTGGTTGTTCAGCCTGAAGGGTCTGGGGAGACCTTCTAGCAGCCTTCCAGTACTTAAAGGGGGGCTACAGGAAAGGTGGGGAGGGACTCTTTATCAGGGAATGTAGCGATAGGACGAGGGGTACCAGTTTTAACCTGAAAGGGCGTAGATTTTGATTAGATATCAGGAACAAATTTTTCACTATGAGGGTGGTGAGGCACTGGAACAGGTTGCCCAGAGAAGTTGTTGATGCCCCATCCCTGGAAATGTTAAAGGCCAGGTTGGATGGGGCTTTGAGTAACCTGGTCTAGTGGGAGGTGTCCCTGCCCATGGCAGGGGGTTTGGAACTAGATGATCTTTAAGGTCCCTTCCAACCCAAACCCAAACCATTCTATGATGCTAAGATTATTTCCTTTTTTGTCTGGAGAGGCATTTCACAAGAAATAGGTCTGAATCTGGAGTTCCAGAAGTGATGTAAGTTAAGAACAGTGTTCTGTTCAGTGGTAGACAAACACAAGAGAAAGGATAGTATGAAAATTTGAAAGTATATCAAATGAGATCTAGCAAAAATTTGTGTGTTCACTGTTCTGAAGTATTCTATATGACACAGCTCATGTTTATATAAAGCTAAAAGGAAAATAAAAATTCCCCTTGTTTTACATCAGTTTGAATTAGCTCTCAGGAGTTACATCTTGTTAATTTTCACTTTGTAATGAATAAAGCCATTTGATTATAAAGTGTGATAACTGAAAAAAACAATCATGTAGAAAACAGCGTTGTAATAGCATATAAATAATTAGATAGGAGATGGATGGATAGATAGGAGATGGATAGATAATTTTAGTGTAGCATTATTTGGTTTCCTGAACTCTTGCTGTACATGTTTGTGTTAGTCAATGAAAAGGAAAAATGCGAGTTAGCCGAAGGGTTTTGTTGTTCGGTATAAGTCTTAATTTTAGTTTGTCAGTTGATCCAATATATTAGTCACTGTGGTTCCAGCTGAATCTAAAGAGTACAAACACCACATGTGGAGTCTAATGGAGGAATAATACTTCCTTTTAAAAAAAGATATATATATATTTTGTATAAATTTTTCTGCAACTCTGTACTGATCTCTGCATTTAAAATGTGTCTGTGGTCTCAGAAAAAAAAACAACTCCTTTTTGTTGGTTTAGTTTGTTTTTCTTTTTTTTTTCACAAAGTTGTTAACTTGACATTTGTGATTAATCAGGTTTTAAAGATGCTGACATTTAAAGTTGATCCTTCTTCTTCTGTAACTAAATTCAGCTTACAATTCTTTTCAGCTGTTTTTCTTTCCAGTAGTCACTGGTGTTTAACTATTACATTTAGAATATAGTAAGCTTCTGTATCTGTTCTAAAATTTAATATTTAAAGAGGAAAGAAACAGCATTTACCTTTTTGATTATTTGAAATGAAAGAGTACATTTGGAAATAAAGCATAGCAAGGTAGGAAATTTATTCCTGATTTTTTTATGATCACTTGAAGAATTTATGTTGTACTGCCTAAGATTGTTACTGCATATGTACCACATTAGGAGTGGTACCTTATGCTGGAAAATGGAAAGTGGTTTCCTTATGCTGGAAAAATGGAGATCCTTATTTCTTTTGATCTTTCTTTATTTTTTTGTTTTTAATCAAAGATACTAAAAGAAAAAAGAAAAGAAAAAAAAAAAAAAAGAACTTGCTGCATGTGGCTGAGCTTTCAGTAGGAGGAGTGGAAGATGGTCCCAGGAAGCCTAGCAGATAGGTCTGTCTGTGATGGATGAGCCTCCATCCCTTACATGGTAGCTACAAGTAAGTTAGAATTTAGCGAGTTCACAGGAATTTTCACCATACTTCTCCATAGTCATTGAGTTTTTAATTGGTTGGTTTTGACATAACTGAAGTCTTCATTTGATTGAAAAATCTGTGTATCTATAGGGTAATATAATGACAAAGTATATGCCAGAAGAAGTTTACAGATCTTTAAAGCAGTTCCGCAATTCCCCTTCTGTTGACGTTTTTTGTAAAAAAAGCAGAAGATAGATACTATGAAAGGTATTATCTTCCTAATGAAGAATTATATGCTGAATTAGTATAATATTTGTGTCAGTAATTTGGTGTGGTGGCAGAGTGTCTAGAGCTATACTGGTGGTAATTGAGGCAAACAAAAGGATTTTGTTGATCTATAGCTTTTACAAAGAAATGACAAACCTGGAATAAAAATACTGTCTGGAGCTTCTTAAATTATGCTAGCTATTCTTCCATATGCAATTTGATTTTTTTCCATGCAGATGGTTTTCCCCTTGTATTTTTTTCTAATCTATCTTGCTATGTTTACACATATGCAAATAATAATGTTTTAAATGGCATATTTTTATTAAAGTGTATTTTCTGAATAATGTAAATCTTTGCTCTCTGGAGCTATTAGGGGCAGCTGCATTTTAGCTCCCTTGTAGCAAGGGAAGCCAAAAATAAGAAGTAAACACACACACACATTTACACACCAAACTCATGACGTGCTGGAAGAATACAGGAGAGAACCCTGAAGAAATAACCTTTCTGCAGCAGTGCTTTTCTGTGGCTGGCTACCTCCAATAGAAATGTAGAATAAACATACCCTGTGACAGATGAACACAAGCTGTGATGCAGTGGGACTAAAGAAAATCAGCTATTTGAAAAGAGCACAACTTTAGAGAGAACTAATTATATCATAGCAAGAGTGTAGGAGAATGGAAGAATCTTCTTACTTGTGTAATCTTTAGACTTCTTTATATTATTACATACACAGTATGTTAGCCTTGCTAAATGCTGCAGATTATTTTGAATAAATTCCTTTGAATGAATGCATTTTATTTTTAAAAAGAGGCATTTAGTCTACTGCTTTATATTAAGAGATCTTAGTACTTCCACTAATTCAATATGGATTTACTTCACGTGTTGACATATGAAGACGTAATCTGTATCTGGAATAAAAAGTTAACTTGTATTTAGCATCATATTTCAATGAGAGGACAGAGTAGCATCATTTGGGGAAAAATGCACTTGCTTATTATTAGTATAGCCATTTAAGGGGTCATAGAAAGGCTTTTAAATGGGTGATGCATTGTCATTGAGGAGGAATAACACTTATTATTTCTGTACAACTGGGATCTAACATTACAGAAGTGCATTTATTTAAAGGCTGTCTTTAAATACAAGCATGGAGCTGGAAATGTCACTTATTAATTGGTTAATTAGATTTTGGAGAATAGAGAAGAAATCTGTGGAGGGTCACATCTACAGGTCGTATTTCCAGATAGATGGGTTAGTTAATGCACCTCTTTACTAATCTACATGCTTTATAATCAGTAGTAATTATAACTTCTCAAAATTGTGCATATGATTATACTTGGGAAAAATGTATTGCAGATAAGACTGCTGTTTACAGAATTGTGAAAATGGAGCAATGGAGCAGAAAGGCTGTATCACATGGGAAATGCAAATCGGAGATGCTGGGGTGGCAAAGGAAAGAATTGAATGGACATGAGGAGTAGGAGTGTTTTGAGGGAGCAGGGACCAGGAGTAAGCATGACAGTGAATCAAGAGGAAGGAAATAAGATTACGTTAGTATAGCCAGGCATGAAAAGTAGGATAAGAATTCATGCAGTTGGAAGATGAAAACAAAGAATTGTTCTTAAGTTGGTTCAAAGAGCCAGAAGTCAACTGGAGGCTTATCTACCTGAAACTAATATCCTTTGTCCAGCACAGTTTGGATTCATGCCAAGAAGCAGAGCAGAAATGAGTTTACAGATATGGAGGGATTTTCTCTTGTGAATTGGTAACGACCAGACTTCCACTCTCATTCTCCATTAGACGCTGCTAATTGTTTTGTCTGGGTGAAGCATCCAGCATGTAGAATGCTGCAGCAAAGGAGCATTGAAACCTCTGCAAAAGAAACTCAAAACTTGCACAGAATAATGAAGTATGTTTCCCTCTTACACAGACTGCTGTGTTTTCACCATTCCCTGCATTAACCTTCCCTAGAAGACTGGATCAGATTGAAGTTTCTACCCATTAGGCTTGAGGTGTTCATTACTCTGGGTTCACAGCATCAATAGATAAAGCTCTGGTATTAACAACTGTGACTGACAGCTCTTCTCCTCTGCCCAGTGTTACTTGCTTTAGTAATTGCAAAAGAGAGAAACAGAGCTCTCTTAGGGGCTGGTTTAAGCTAGTTGGGTACCTGCTTCAGAAATTAAAACTATACCATTCAGTGAGAAGAGTATATTTCTTTGACTTTTTTTTTTTTTTCAGGAGCATAACTCGGTGTATAAAAGAAAATATTCCCCTGTGTGCTTTTCTCTCACAGAGAGTTTGAAATAATAAACATATAATGTTGGAGGTGTTACTTAATGAGCTTCTGGTGGGTGTACTTCGTAATGATGTTGAACTCATTTTTGCCATATTTTGAGAAAAACATCACTTGATGACAGAACAAGTATATACCTTGAGGAATGTCATGATTTTTGTATGGAGAAGGAACGTTTCAGATACAGCAAGAGTTTTCTTGTACATTAACTGGTTGAAATAGGTTGTTGTATTCAGGAAGACAACATTGTTGAAATACTGCTGAATATATTGTAAGGAGGTATAAATATTAATACATCTACCTACATATATGCATATATAAAATGTATATATTTGTCTTGCAGGGGTTGATAAGCTGATCCGTCATTTACACAAGCACAACATACCCATAGCTGTTGCCACCAGCTCAGCTGAAGTGACATTTCAGATGAAAACAGCCAGACACAAAGACTTCTTTAGTCTTTTTCATCATATTGTGTTGGGAGATGACCCGGAGGTGAAGTGTGGCAAGCCAGAGCCTGATGTATTTCTAGTCTGTGCAAAGAGATTTCACCCTCCTGCACCTCCAGAAAAGGTAAGAAGCGGAGGGAACAAATTAACTGAAAAGTTAGGAATATTCTGTTTGGGCTATATTTGGATTTTTATCTTTTTTTTTTAACATGATAAATACTTAGATTAGTATTTAATATAAATGCTATAAAAATTGGCAACCTCTGTTTTCAAAGAAGTTTATGCCATTGAAGCAAGAGATTGTTGTAGAGCATGATTTTCCCCTACTACATATAATGTTAGTAATGCAGATTGCTCTGATTTACTACATGGTAGTGTGCAGTAATAGGAAAGTGTAATGATTTTACGCCCTATGCATAAATCTGCAATCTTAACTTCACTGCTCAAAGTTTTGAAACAGTTATTTAAACATAGATCAGTTTATTTTTCATACATTCATGGCTGATTTACCTCTTCAGTGTCTAAAAGTTAAAGATACTTCTTTGTAAAGAGGGCATATATTTTTCCTAAGCCATCTCTTTCCGCTTGCGTTCTAAATCTCTGAGATCATAATTCTTGTTTTCTGATTTAAAACTGATCAGTTTGAGCAATCTTTTTCAAATAGTAGAGGTGTTTACTTTCTCTCTCTTATATATAACTATCCAAACTCAATTCTGAAATAGAAATCTGTAGGGAGAATACTTGAAAGATAAATTGAGAATTAGTTAAAATAATGTCTTCTCATTTATTTTAAATTAAATTGCCTTTCTCCTTAAAACATTTTCCTCACTTCTTGTCTATCCTGAGTGGAACCTAAGTTCTGAAGTTTTGGAGTTTCATAACTGCAGAAAACTGCATTACGTACTATTTTTTAAGGAACAACTTCAGGTGGATTTGACTGTGATGACTGTTTTCTCAGTAGGATTATTGAGGAAAAAGTGCTTACACAAGTACATACAGAATGATTAGTTAAGATTCTTCAGCCTTTCATACTTCACGTTCCCACCCACAGTCTAAACGGTATTTGTGTTACCTGGGAATACAAAGTGAAATAAGTTCGATGCAGTGTGGCATACTATAAACAGTGTTAACCAAACTGGTTTTGGTTTGTTGGGTTTTTTTTTTTTTTAGTTCTGTTGCGAGTTCTGTTGACATTCTGTGTATGTGCATCAACTTCATTTGGAAACCTAGATGTTCAGGAAAGATACAGCAAATGTACACGATCATGTTCATGCAGATGGCGGTTGTATGGACATGTTAGGTACTTGTGTGAGTAGGCTTTGTATGTATAATATGTTCCAAATGTTGAAGAATCTGAGCAATAAGGCTGTGAATCTCACCTTAGAGTCAAGTAGCTATGCATTTTCAACATGTTAATACTCAACTGAAAGCAAATATTGGGAAGCAGCCCACCATTTTCGAGGGAGTAAGAGTGAGGTTGAAAACAAGCTTAAATCACAGCTTGATGTTGCTTTCATATAAAATTATTCTTTCTTGCTTAACTATATGTCTAGGGAACAAAAAATCAGGGTATGTTTCTGTAATGTTGTGTAGTGTGCTTTTTGTGAAACAATGAGAGATGTGTAATGCATGCTTTTCAGTTGGATGGAGGTGTGGCTGTAAGCTATTTTGTAATTCTGAAAGTAAAAGAGCAGAAACTATTGAGAATTTATATAAAGCTGGGTCGTAACTGGTATTATGTCTGAAGGGGAGGTAAGGAAATTGAATGTCAGCTGTGTTAATGACGAATTAAACTTTTATTTCATGTGAGAAGCCTAACAGTAATATGCAGAGGAAGAGCTTTCCCAGCGCTCTTAGTTTATTTGGCTCTATTTCAGAAAAGTCAGAAGGTGATAATAATTAAAAAGGACAAAAACATTTAAAAACAGACAAAAACAAAAAACAAATGAAAGCCAAACAACAACAGCCTTAGCTGTGCTAACAATGAAAAAAATATTTGAAGATAATAGTAGCATTTGTATTAGACTTAATTTTAAACTTTAAAGATATGTTAGACAAACAAAATTTCAGAGTGCTCATGGTAGTTTTATACAGTTATTTTCTTTAATCTTACTTTGAAGAAGAGCACAACTGTTTGAACCCATGCGTTTCCTTTATATGACGTTTAAGAGCATTCAGAGTTCCCTTAGTGCAGATAGTTCAGCTGAACTTTTTTTTGGTCACATCTACAAAAGTCACAAATGTCAAAGTGTGAGAATTTAGCATAAGCACAGAACTGCCAAGAAGAAAATCAAAACAGCTATCTGAAGCTATCTGAAACGTTTATAACCAGTGCAGTGATAGCATCTGCAGTGTTCAGTCCCAAGTGGTGAACTGAGAGCGCTACAGGTTTGGTTTGCATGCTAGAAATCAGTAACATGCAAGTTTGCAGCAAAGCATCAGGACATGTAGGCAATGTCTGTGTAAGCAAGTAATTGGACTCAAAAGTAACAAATTATTAGAGCAATGTATTTGGTGATTAGGCCCATATATCTATGCGTTGTGTGATTTGAATGTTTGCCGTTGGATTAGATTCACTCCCATCCCTGGCTGCAAGCTGTGTAAGGTTCTTTGGAGCTTTATGTCTGCTTAAGCATTGGAGGTGGCTTGATATGCACCTGGAGAGGACTTCCACTTTAGGGTCCTGCTAAAGCAACCTAGTGCACACCAAAACTACTTAGTAGCAACTGAGGACTGTCAGATTTACTTCAAAACTTCACTGCTGCTCTGAGCAAAAAATTCAACGTAGCCACAGAAGGCCAAATCCAGAATTTAGCTGTAGTGGCATACTTGCCTGTAACTGTTGCTGTGCAGGCGTACTTCACAAGTAGGCAGTTCTAAAATGATCTAAAACTGGATATGATGTCTGCTTTACTGTCATTGAAGGATGTCATAATTGTCCATCTGGGAATTTCTTAAATGTTGACCTTTTTGTTTGCAGTCTTTGGTTAACTAGGAACTTAATAAGCATAATAATGAAACTGCAGCACCGGAATTTCAAACAAGATACACCCTGCAAATTCAGCCTAGGTCTTACCATCTTGTGATGCATGAAGTTTCACATGAACTTCTAACATCAATAACAATGTAATATCATATGAGTGATTAATTAAATCAGTCAGGTAATAAAACTGATCTGCAGATTGAATACTAGAAATTTCATCTTTTACTAAAATTCAATTATTATTTTTTTTTAAATATATGCCAAATTCTGCTCTCAAATACAGAGATGCAACTTGTATGAAAACCAGCTGGAGCTGTACATATGTAGGAACTGTGTGCTTGAATATTGTGGAAATCAGGCCACAGTGTTCATAACGCTGTATTCTTTCCCATGCATTGTATTTAGACAATTAGAAAAAAAAGTTTCAAAGTATTGTCTTTGTTTGGGGTTTTTTATTATTTTCCTATCTTCATGTGATCCTAATTTAGGAAATGGGTTGTTTCATATTTTTCTAGAATTAGTTAAATAGTATTTTACTATGTTTCAAATTTTCACACAATACGTAAAAGCAATTCCTTTTAAGGGAACCTTTAAAATGTACTGCAGAGGCAAAATCAGAGTTTCATTAATGACGCTACTGTGAAATTTGGTAAATTCAGCTATGTGTGCCAAGGGATGTAAAAGACAGCAAGAACGGCTTCTATAAGTACATAGGAGACAAAGAAAGACTAGGGAAAATGTGGGCCCATTGCTGAATGAGATGGGGGACTTGGTTACACACGACATAAAAAAAGCTGAAGTACTGAATGTAGCCAGTCAGGAATGCCAGGTCCCAGAGAGCAGGAGGAAGTGTTGGAGCAAGGAAGACGTGCCCTTGGTGGAAGAGGATCAGGTCAGGGAATACGTAAGCAAACTGGACATTAATGAGTTCATGGGCCCTGATAGGATTTAGCTTCAAATGCTGATGCAGCTGGCAGTTGTCATTGTGAGGCCATTCTTGATAATCTTTGATTGATCATGACTATTGGGAGAAGTGCCTGAAGACTGGAGGAAAGCAAATGTCACTCCTATCTTAAAGAAGGGCAAGAAGGAGGACCCAGGGAACTATAGGCTGCTCAGCCTCACCTCAATCCCCTGAAAGGCGATGGAGCAACTAATCCTGAAAACAATTTCCAGGCACAGTAAGGGCACGCAAATCATCCGGAGTAGTAGTCAGCATGGCTTCACCAAGGGGATGTCTTGCTTGACCAACTTGATAAATTTCTACGATGAAATCACTGGCCTGCCAGATGAGGGGAGGGCAGTGGCTATTGTCTACCTGGACTAGAGTAGGGCCTTTGATGCTCTCTCCCATAATATTCTCATAGAGAAGCTGTTGATGTATGCGACGGATCAGCAGCGAGGTGGGTTGAAAACTGAACCGCTGAGCCCAGAGCGTGGTGATCACCAGCGCAAAGTCTAGTTGGATTCTAGTGACTAGTGGTGTGCCTCAGGGGGCAGTACTGGGTCCAGTTCTGTTTAACGTCTTCATTAGTGATCTGGTTGATGGGGCAGTTTGCTGATGAAGAGAAGAGAATGCTCAGGGGGATCTTATTAATGTATATAAATACCTGAAGGGAGAGTGTAAAGAAGACAGAGACAGCCTCTTTTCAGCGGTGCATAGTGACAGAACCAGAGGACATGGGCACAAACAAGCATAGGAGATTCTGTCTGAGCACAAGAAAACACTTTTTTATCGTGAGGGTGTTTCAGTGGCCAGTCCGGCCTAAACCGTGACAGAGGGTGACCGAGCACTGGCAGAGGTTGATAAACAATGTTTTTCAGTTCCATTTTGATTTAAAGGGCTCAAATGATTTAAAATCATGATTTTGGAATTTATAAATATTAGAATATTATTTTTTGCCTTAAAAGAGTTCATAGAAACCTTGCTGTTTGTGTGTTTCTCAGTGTATTTTTATATAAGATATATATATCAACTATAATTTCCAG
This sequence comes from Stercorarius parasiticus, assembly GCA_013396915.1. Classification (NCBI taxonomy): domain Eukaryota; kingdom Metazoa; phylum Chordata; class Aves; order Charadriiformes; family Stercorariidae; genus Stercorarius; species Stercorarius parasiticus. Next base: position 65,138 of record VWZL01003624.1, read on the forward strand.
TGTTATCTTGAAGCAATTTTGTTTTGTAGTAACAAAAATGTTATGCTACTGAATTTATTTTAAATATGACTCTAACTTCCCATGCAAACATTTATACATACTTCCAATATACTTACACCATTAAGAACACATGAATTAATTATTTACCTACTGTAGAATGTGGCAGGTCAAGGCCTTTCTTTCCAGTATTTTGGTTGTTTTGCCTGTAGCTTTTCTATAAGATACAGGACCTTAGTAGTAATGTAATTTAAAAACAAACAATTACCATTTATATCCATTGTTTAAAAAGAGGAAAAGGTTGTAGTAATACAAATTATCATAACTCTCTTATGAAGATTCAATCTGTTCTATTTAAGAAGTTCCAAGTGATGTAAATCATCACCTTAATTTAAAACACTATTTCTTTACAGTTTCTTCCATTTCTAATTAATTAATTGATCCCATAGTTACGAATAATCTCTGTACCAAATCTAGTGAGAGCTCATTAAAATTTTTTAGACTGATTAAATGGCATTACGATTTATGAGTCTCAGTGGACTTTTTATGTCATAGAAAAGAGAAGTTCAAAGAGAAATTTTCTGAGACTTTTTTGCTACAAAAGGTGTAGTGAAAGAGTAACAGAGATTCAGAATATTATGACCATTTTGTAATTTTAGTCTATATTGTATGAGGAAAACAGAGGGTGAAGAAGGCTGATTTAGCACTTAATGTGACCATCATTATTATGAGATTGTGTAAAAAGGATGCCAAAATCTATTTCTTATTTCTTATTGACCCCTCATTTTATTCGTTTCCCTACTCTTTTTTTTTCCCCTTCAACTGTACTACTTTTAGTGTATGCATGTAGTGGATGTATTTCACTTACTATGGTTTTCAGGTAAGCAATTATTTTATTAGTGATGTTTCTGTTATTCCTTATGTAGACCTAGAGGTTGAATTTTGAGTTTGAGGAGTACTTTATATAAGGTACAGAAATTACAAAGGCATGAACAGCAGTTCTAGACAGTTCTAGATGGTGTACTGAGCTGTAAATTGGAATCCCTGCTGTTGAAATCCTGTGTTTCAGTTATCATAAATCTGCCCCTTTTCCATTTTATAAATAAATTGACTTGCAGTCTTTACTGAATGTTTACAATTCACAAATCTGACATTTTATGTTAGAAATAACAAAATCATTAAATGTAAAAATACATAGACATTTTTCAACTTAGTTCAAACCTACATAAATGACTGTCTCTTCAGCCTTGGCTCTAGCCTGTCCTTTGAATAGGCCTACGTTCCCAATTTTTCCTCAGCTGAAACACTCTTCTAAGCAGCTGTTCATGGTATAAACTGGTCTGATTTACCCATGCTCTGCTGTCTTATCTGCTTGGACTCACAATTTTTACCAGTTATTTTAGCATATTGCTAGATATTTGCTTCTCCCAGTGGTATAGCCTGCAATCGTAGCGCTCATAGTACACCTGACTTCTAAAGTGTTAGCTGCAGTCAGTGGGACAGATGAAGAAGAGTTTGTAGTAGATGACTGTTGTTCACATACGCTGCCATCTATACAGAGGCAGATACAGCATGTGCTGGCGGCCATTTACTGCCTGAAGAGGGGTCAGCGTTGCTCCACAACTCTTTCCAGCTGCCGGTGTGTTTAGAGGTACAAGGCAGAATTTGGGCTTTCTTTCTGGAAGCCACTTGACTTTCTTGTTTGTACGGATGTAATTACAATTCATTAATTAATTCAAATTAAGCAGTTGATGGGTTAGAGTCAAGAAAGAACTTCATGTGTCATCTGATTTGTTGTTACCAACGCCTGTGTAGCCAGGCGGTTAGTACACTGACTGAAGGTCTGGGGTGTTTGAGTGTTTCTGGTGTGTGCATTTTCTTGTTGGGCCTTTTGGGGGATAATTTCCTCACTGCTTGCACAGGGTGCCCCTTTGGTGTGTCCCTTATCTGCAAGGTTGTGCTCCCTCAGCTTTCCTGTTAGCCTTGCATCCTGTGCTGTGCAGTGGCCAGCTTCCAAACAGCGCAGGGAAGACCAACCCTTGGCAGAAGCGTGTTGTGTGGTGGAGATGGTGCTCCCTGGGAGGTGGTGGGACTGCTGAGCAACTGGTTCAGTGCCATGAGAGCTTGGAACAGCTGCTCCTGTGTACAGATGACGTGCTTAAGTTTGCAACAAAAGCAGAGTTCACTCCCTTGCTGAATTTAGGTTACATATTTTTACTGTTACTGTATGTGGGGTGATTGGGAGGTGAATGAAGTACGTTGCATCATTTTTGTGTACTCAGATTAGTTTAATTGTTCCATGCAGACATACCCTTAAGTGTTGAGAGCGGATAGCAAGTGAAATCTGAAAGGGTATATCTATTGTCTTGAGAACAGGACATATCCAGTGGTCTGCCTTCTAACCAAGATGAAATGTCAAGTTCAGTAGGAACCTCCCTTTCTGACTTTACAGTTTTTTGAGAAATGAGTTTTTTGCTTTCATGTGCACATCCAAAATCACCCAATCTCAACAGCTTGTGTCTGTTTCTCAGGAACTAACCATATCTTGCAGTTAATCTTTTGTAAAGCATAATTGCAAAAGTAGTCCCAGCACATTCCTAAAATATCAAGAAAAATTGGTTCTGTGGAGAACATAACAATAATCTGCGACTTCTGTTTTCTTTTTAAAGCAAATCAGAAGAGAGGGTTGCCCTTATCCTGTCTTGAGGAATACTTCCTCAAGAAATTGGGGAAAACAGCTTTTTGAGCACCCTTCGGCCTGAGGCATTCAGTCTTCCATTTTTGGGTTTTTCTTGGGGATTGTTCTAGTTACCACACGGTACACCAGCTGTTTGCTCAGGAAGGTTCTTGACTTTTCCTTAATTCATAAAGCCTTTACTTTTCTTGCTCTGCAGTGTGACTGAAGACTTAGTCCTAATAGTGATTTCAGTATTTAGTATGTGTTGCTGACCTAGCTCTTGAATTCCTGCTACAGTGGGGCACTGCAAAATAATAAACAGAATAACTTTTTTTTTTTTTTTTACCTTTCTCCCCCCACTGCTGGAGAGCTATTGATTTCAGATAGACACAGGGGAAACTTAAAGGAATGAATTATTAAAAAATTATACCTTTAAATTGCCTAGTAGGCAATTTAAGTATTGAACAATCTAGAGTTTTATGTGTTAAGACCTCCATCTGGAAATACTGCTAGAAGCTTACATCTTGGGATGCAAAGATCAGAGTACTGTAGTGGAATGTGCTTTTTATGTGATATGCTGCTGGACAGTCTGTTGGCTGAATCATGCACCTTCCTCAGTTTCTAAATTGTCTAAGCATGTAGCCCTTATTTGTGTCTCCCAGGATGGATGATGAAGCCTGTGATTATGAAGCTCAACTTCCAGCTTCTTAAGTGTAATGGACATGGCTGTAGAGAGATTGTGAGATATTTCACCATATCTAACAATCCAGGACTTCTGAAGATCTGCTGTACACACACATCTTTTCCCTAAATCCGTAATAGGCCACTACTTTGTATTTACAAGACAATTAAAGGAAGGAGACAGTTATAAAATTGTTTGTATTGTTTTGTTTTCAATTATCCTGCTCTCAGTTCAGGTGGTTGGTTTTCTTTCTCCTCCTTCTCCTGAGGCGTGTGTGCTTGCTTGTGGACACCCTCCCATCCCCCCGCCATGCTGGCAGTCTTTATTGTATATTTGTGGAAGAAAAATTAGATGTTGCATGGCTTGAAAGTAATTTAGCTCTTAAGTGTTCCAGACGTTGCCCTTGTTACTGCAGTGCATGTTTATTTATGGATGTATTTGTCTTATGGAGATGAAAAAAGTCATTGAAATTCCATGCGAAAAATAACCTGGTCAAGGTTTGCTTTCACTTAATGTATCTGATTGGAAAAGGAAAGAAGGATTATAATTTGTTCTTAGTCTTTGGGGTACCCTGGTTTGGTGGTGGGGAGGCAGAAATAATTTTTTTTTTCCTTGCATTTGTCTTGATAATGTATCAAGTAGCTGCTAAGGGACTTGATGAAATGTGATGCAGAATAATAAATTATGTTCTGCAGCCTTTTTCTTCTACGTGAGGTGAGTGTGTAAGCACAAAGACTGGTACACCTCCAAATTCTAAAAGCATTATATTCAGATTAGCAGGTCACTGGAGATGCGTTGCTAATTGTTTTAGGGAACTCATTATGGGTATTATCACATATTAATTATGCATGATAAGTAGTAAAAAAGAGGGGGGGAAATCCTTCTTTTATGATAAATTGCTCACTGAGTTATCTTTTCTTTCTTTCAAGACCTTGAGCATTTTTTGGAGATGCAAAACAGAGCAGTCATTGAGTAATTAGATTTTAATTAACAAGAATTTTCTCAAAAAATGTTTTTAATGCCTTTTGGGTTATAGCAAGCATGAATAAATCCTCTTTTAAAAAGATCGAGCGCTCTGATCCTCTCTGTATCTCAAGTTACCTTTGTAATCACCCCAGAGCTTGTTGTAACAATGTTTTTCAGCAGTTTCAGGACAAAGAATGAAGACTGAAACAAGGAATTGCATTGTTAGCAGTATTTTTTGGTTGCTTCTTTGTAAATTATGGTCATGGGGAGACCTCTGGAAACCTTTGAAAGACTAAGGTCAACTATGTGTTGTTTTAGTTGTTTTAATGCACTAAGGCTGGGGGAAGGAGAGTTCCTTTGCCTTTTTTTTTTTTTTTTTTTTTAAATTACTTCCTCTTTGTTGAGATGCAGTGGTAGGTAATTTTCAGAGAGCTGGTATTCCTGGTAGGGTTCTGCTTATTCTGTTGTGTTGTAAGGAATTTGTAAGAGTCTCTTTTTGGCACGGTTGCAGAAAACCTACATGCAGGTCTATCAATTAACACTGACAAATGGTTTATAGTCTAAACAGGGCAAAGCATTTTGCTCAGGCTGATTGCTGTATCACAAAATAAGTGCACTTACAAGATGATTACAAAGTGTACTCCATAAAGCAATGTTTGAGAATTTTTTGTATTCTTATTGTGATAGACTGATGGTATAAAGATAAAAGACCTTGTAGCACACACAAGAGCTGAAGAAGTGGCAGCTTTATCTGCTAGAAAAAGATGCTTAACATTTCCATTCCAGCATCTCTTTATCTTAGAATAATAGCGTGATTCAAAGCCAAGAAGGAAATGGTTCAAGTTAAGCTTCAGTAAGACTGAAGTGATTCTGATTTAAAGTAGAAAACAATTCCAAGCAGTGGTAGAAATGCTGTCCTGCTATTCCATCAAAGAAAGCTTTTCATTTTTCTCTAAATAGTACTGAATACAGGAATTGCTGTTCATGCTCAGATTCAGTGTTCATCTTATTCGGTAGCATCTCTGATGACAGCTAATACCAGAGGCTCAATATAATCGCCTTTTAGCTAGAAGGGGTTCATTTATCCACTTAAATTCTGTTGCTCCCATATCAAGTAATTGAAGGCCCTTTTTTTAACAAAAGGAAAGAAAATGTGGGGGGGGGTTAGTAACTCTTTCACGGTATTTTTTTTTTTTTCTTGCTGATGATTACTACCTGGGACAGTGAATTCTGTAAATCTTTTGCATATGTTCTGAATTTCTCACCTTTTAACTTCTTTGAATGTCAGCCTTTTTCACGTTATGAGTGAGAAAGATAAGAAGTAATTGATCTGCTACTCAGTATTTTAAGTACTACTCCTCACATCCCTTTTTACTTCTTGCTCCCTAAGTAAATCACTTTACAGTCTGTTCAGACTCTTACCACCTGAATGAGTTTTCTTTAGGATTTTTTGGGGGGTGGTGAGGGGTGCTGGTTTTGTTTTGTTTGCTTTTTTTTCCTCATAAGCATTCCCATTGCATTTCTTCAGATCCTTTCTATCAAAAACATTTTAACATAGAATAATGTCTGTAGCATACGGTACATAGAGTATTTCAGATGAGACAGCATTATATATATGTCTATGAATATACACAATGTCACACAAGCTCCGAGTTTTCACTGAGCTGTCTACAGTGATGTCCAGTACTTAAACTGAAAGTTACAAGACATACATGTCATTTATTTTTTTTTCTGGCTAATGTGTATTGCTTACACTTCTTGACGGTTTTATTTCGTTTGACACTTGATTGCCCAGTAGACTACCTTGTCACTCCGAGTTTCTTAAAGATGTTTCTTATCTCAGCTAACCTACCTAACTTTGTGTCATCAGCAGATTTTACCAAGTACAGAAGTAAGGCTTACTAGTCAATAATACCTGAGTAACACCAGAATTCTTTTAAAATTACTTTCTACAACTACTTTCTAAAATAGTGGCATGGTAATGAGAAATGTTTTTTAATGTTAGTAACTGCTTCACTTCATAGTTTAGTTGCTTCAGAGCCCCAGGGTCTTGCTGACTAGCAAAGACTAGCTGATGACATTTCATCCATTACTGAAAATATCTTCTGTTACAGAACGTGTTTTCCTCCATTAGGAAATCGTCCCCTTTTCTACCTGGTCACAGTGATCCATTCAGTTGCTGTGTCCAGAACACATTATTGCATTCTGCAGCTTGAGACTAAAGAGCAGAAACATTAGAGGTTGCAGCCTATTGTCATTGTCTTCAAAGCCGGTACAGACTCAAAATATTACTGATTCAAAAAAAGTGCCATGGGCAGAAAGAATAATAGTATGTAACTTATCTTACTGCTTTCCACTTTCAATAATGCAGTTATCTCAAGAGAATGCCAACAGAACCTATTATTCTACGAAGAATGATCATGTAACTTAGGTAGAATGCATTTTCAGTTTTAAGATTAGCTATGATATATGCTTTGAAGACTGCTTTCAGTTGTGAGTTTTTAACTTTTCAGGCACAAAAATTTCATTGAGAAGATTTTTTTTCTTTCTTAAACTTCAGCAAAAAGTGTTTGCAATTATTTTAATGTTTTCCTTAGAAGATAATAATGTTTTCTAATTATAGTAATAACTGGTGCAATGGTCATATGATAAGTTCCATGAAGAGTAATATTTTGTAAAGGAGGTGTTTGAAGTTTGGGAAGCTGAGAGTCCTGCAGTCAGGTGTTCTAGGAGTCAGGAATAATGCTACGTCTCTACCATACTATGATCATTACTAGACCTGGGAATGCTCCCGAGTTTCCTGATGTTTGTGTGTATTACATTTAAGTACACGTTAAACCCTATGGGTTTATCTAAGACTACAAGAAGTAGCTTGTAGAAACTGATCAGCCCTACACACACACACAGATTGGCATTTATTTAATGAATGTTGTGCTTTTTTAGTGAACAAATTTCCAAGTTCCTATTTTAGATGACAAGCAAGTATTGCCCCTCAATTTTCCTCAGAGTTAAAGAGTTACCAGAGGAGATTTCCGATAGAATTAAGAAGTGAATCAGACAGCTCTGTAATAGCTTTCAGCTGTATTCTCTGCTGCCCTGGTCCAGAAAGGAGCAAAAGTGGTTTAAACGAGACAAATTTCAGTTAATAGCTCAGCAATAGAAGGGGAGGAAGAAGAGAATGTACCAATGATTTCTGAAAGAGTGTATTTTTAAAGATACTGCTGAAGAAGGATGAAGAGTGTAGGCATGGAGATTGTACAAGGCACAGAGGTCAGCATGATATAAGACATACAGCTGAAAGTGGGAGAAAGAGATAAAGAATGCAATTAAGTGAAAGGATAGAAGATGTCTAGGGAGTAGAACGAAATAAAAGCAAGACATGCAGTAATTGTGGGTACGACAGTATAGGGCCTTGAAGGTGAAAATGAAAACTTGAATTTGTGACGGCATTAAATAATCTATATAGCTTTGTTATAAATTATGAAGAGTTAATAGTGTGCAGTAGCCCATTTGTCCTTAACGCTTTCCCAATGTTTTTTAGGGAGTGTAGATGAAGAGTCAGGGAACAGTAGATAAGTTAATGATGTATATACTGAAATAGTAAAAGCATTTACTTTTTTGTGGCTAAGCATTCTGTCTCAAGAGGATTGGTAGATGATGTGACAGGGCTAACATTACAGCAGAAACTCTTCGAACATTTAGAATGCTACATGTCTAAATTTAAAATCTCATGAAGATAGTGGAAAGAAGAGTCAGCTGCCAATGTGTCCTTTGGCATGTCTCTCAAAGCAAAAAGGTTTTCTTTAGAAACACTGATGTCAGAGTTTCAACTTCTCTTCTGTCTTGCACTGACTCGTAGTCCTAAGGCATTTGGACAATTTATTACTGTCCCTTTCTCCTGTCACTTAATTTTTTTTCTTATCTTAGCATTTGGACAATTTATTATTGTCCCTTTCTCCTGTCACGTGATTTTTTTCTTATCCTAGCAATCAGTTGAAGAGGAAGTATGCTTGAAAGATGATTGTTGACTTCAAGTAGGCTGGTGGAAGACTGTTTTACTGATACCTTACTATTTACAGCTCTTTACAGCTGTGGTGCTAGTACGTGACAGCCTTAAATTTCTTTAAGATGATTAATATTCAGTAAAATAACTTTTTTCTTGTTTCTCTGATGTTTTGGGGAACTAATTTTGTTTTAATAATACAATGGTAATAAGGGATGAATAAAACGTTCCTTAATTCAGATTATTCAGAAAAGGCCTTCAGTGTAGATTCTCTCAGAAATTTTGAAATGTATCCATTCTTTGCAGGAACAATTCAGTCTCACCAGCTTTCACACCATTTTAAAAATCTGTTAATTGATTCCTTAGCTTCTCTGTCTGAGTTGGGTATGTGATCTGGCTCTGTGTAAAGTGATTACTAGTAAGAGCTTCAGGCTCAATGTCAGCCCAAGGATGAAGAAATCCATCACAGAATGCTGTATTTTAATAAAAGGATTTCAGTTACTCGGCAGTATGAAGACATAATAATGCTTGTGACATGCTGTGCTGTATTGCTTTAGGATCAGACTGAACATTGGAATAATAGCAGCATTGAGAAGAAAGGAAAAATAGGATGTCTGATTTGAGCATCTCTTTTTCTCCTATTGATTTCTATATTTAGCATAGTGTATGGTATGCCAGGGCCTAGTTATAAAGACCTGTGAAAGAAACCACTTGGATTCCTGGTCTTGCTTGTTAGGAATCAAGCAGCATGTGATGCATAAATTTTCACAGAATTGGATAGATCCTGAGGAAGATCCACCACAGGATGCAGCTGTTAGGTTGTGTGATGAAAGATCAGAGAGGCAATGGCAGGTGGGGGATCCCAAATCACACCCTGCCTGGCTGCTCCCAGGCCCACCACAGGAGCCATCAGCCCATCAGAGGCCCGTCTCCACAAGGCTAGAGGAGCACAATGTCCTGAAGGCAGATGGGAGCCCAGATAAAGGACTCCTCCCCCAGGAGGGAGGGACAGCCTGTCTGGCTCTCCCAAGGCTGTCCCAGGAAAGCCATCAAGGTGAATCATGCGGCCATGAGACCCATCAGTGTGAATCAACACTGGATCCCCTTTTGGACTGAGGGGAGACACTGCCTGGGGCATGGCACACAGTATGTGATGCAGGGGAAGAGCATTTTGGGATTGCACAGAATTTATTACAGGGAAATAGAGGGATAAGGGGATAAAAAGGGCTGGATGTGTGTAAATAGGTGGCACGCTTGTCTGGGCATGCCCTGCTCCTGACCAGCAAGCAGTCTGTCCTGTCTTATCAAATTCCACTTCTAACTCTTCTCCCGGTTGAAGGACATCTGTTCTCTGTGTCTGTGTGCGTGTGGCCAGCAACTGGAGTTAGACACTGGGCAGAGGCCCATGTGTCCATGGTGCCAGCGGCTGGAGTGAGCGAGGGTCTGGATGCCAGCTGCTGGACGAAACCAAGTGCCAGCCCCTGGCGTGGGACTGCAGGTCACAGGGGCCTGGCCCCTGTATCTGCAGTGCCAGTGGCCAGACTGAGCGCAGGCAAGTGTGTGAGCGCTAGTGAAGAGCCAGCTGAACAAGCCCATGGGTTCATGTGAGTGCAAGTGTGTTGATCTCTGTGTGTGTATATATATATATATATATTTATGTATGTGTTTGCACGCATGTGCCTACTGGGGATACATGCTCAGCCTCGCTACTGTTTGGACCAGGGTGCATGGAGCTGCAGCTGCCTCCCCTCTGTCAGGCTACTGAATTAGATCCTGTTCCCAAACAGCAGTAACCCTGTTCCCTAGGATCACATGTTTCTCTCCATAAAGGATGACTAGATAACCACTTCAGGTGTACGTGTTCCAGGTAGGTATCTTAGTCCTTCTCTTTCAGACTCCTAATAAAACTCCTCCTTTCTAAACATCTCTTGAGTCGTTTGAGCTATTCCATCCTAGTTTCCTAGTTTCTACTGTAGAATCTACAGTAGATCTATAGTATCATATCTTCTCCTATATTTTCTGTTGCAGCTTTGCTGGGACAAGTCTTGCCCCATTTGTTCCCATCTGGGCACATCACCACCTTCTACTTGCTTTCCCCACCCCGTGACTCAGGAAATGGGATGTTCTCATAGTCTAGACTATGAGAGCAAAAAATGTCTAAAGTTAATATTGATTATATTATCATTGAATCATCTTAGTTTATGATAGGAAAAATCTTTCAGTTGTTCAGTTACCTGTTGATTTTGCTTTGTATTGCAGAGATGCCAGGAAGTGAAATGTATGAGATAGAAGATATTTCCCTTTGGCCTGGCAGGCAGGGCTTCTTTTAGTTAGTAATTGCTCTAACATGCAGTAAATGCAAAAGGTCAGTATCCAGTGTACTGGTAGTATTCTAGAGATTATTTTTAATGCTTTGAAGGATTGAAAACTGAAGCACAGGAGTGCTTAATGATACTTAATACTTTGTTTTAATTATTCCGTAGAGTCATTCCAGTTGGAATGAACCTTGCAAAGTAACTAATCCAACCTTCTGAGAGCAGGTCAATAGTGACTTCAGACCAGATTGCTCAGGGCTTGTCCAGTCAGGTCTTAAAAGCCTCCGAGGGTGAAGACCATGCAGCTTCTCTGGACAACATTTTCCAGTGCTTAATTCTTGCTGGGATTTTTTTTCTTTTTTTTTTTTTTCCCCTTCTCTCGTTACGTCTAGTCAGACAGAAGCTGTCCTATTTCAACTGAGGACCATCATCTCATGTTCATACTATGTACCTTCGTAAAGAGTCTGTCTCCATCTTTTTAGTAATGTCTTCAGAGATACTGGGCAGCTGCTGTTTGGCCCTCCTGAAGTCTTCTCTGGTCTGAACAAGCCAAGGTTTCCTTCAGCATTTCCTCATAAGGCAAGTTGCTACAACCCCAACCATCTTGGTGGCTTTCCTGAAGTTTGTCGTCATCCTTCTGTTTTCTTCTTTCCTAATTTTAATGACTAACGAACTTTTCAAACATAATCCTTGCATATTTGAGAATTATGGTACTAAATAGTAACAGCATTTCATAGTCGAGCTTCTGCTCAACAGATACTATTGACTTAAATTATGAGCCGAATAGCCTTCCACAATTATTTAATTTCCTTGGAGGAGTTGTCTTGTTCTGTACTTAAAGATTTGACGAGCATACAGAAACCTGACACTTCTTTTAGCTTTAACTCATGGCTGGGGAGTTGCATAGCACAAAATACACAAAGTAAACATGAAGCTCTTCTGTTTTCCCTTCCCCTCATTCATATTGCCCAAATGTGGGGGGAGTTCTACATCATCTCCTGGGCAGAGGCCATCCTCCTACAGTATTGTTGCCGCCTTTAATTTAAATTCTTTCTCATTACTGTGCCCCTATTTGATTTTGTTTCATCTAAGTTACTGGCACCAAAGATTTTTTTCAATAGAGGTAGTCACAGTAAAAGTCTGTTTTAATTGCTAACTTTATGCTTTTTATATGTTTCTGTAAATAAGTTCATGAATAATTCTGTTTCACTTAGAATTTCTTTCTCTGCTATGCCTTCTTTCTTCAAGGAGAAGAAAAGGGACAGATTGTTTAAGGAGAATCTGGATTTTCTGTTTACAGAGCAATAAATGTTCTGAAATGAACTGCAATTGTATGTGTTGTAAAATTGCTTTTGTTTGACAGGTTAATAAATCTCAATCGAAGCTCTGAATGACTAGCGATATTAAAAGCTTGTGTTGCCTGACAAAAACAAAGAAACCAGCCACTTGCATTTCTTTATGAATACAGCAAAGGGCTCAGTACTATTCCAGTTGACTGTGGCTCTTATTTTATTTGTAAATTCCTTTATTTATGGGTCTTCCACACAGTTTATTTTGGGTTGGGTTTTTTTTGTGAAGAGCATAAACAAAAATCACATTAATTGGCAAAAAGTTAAAAATGCTGTGGTTCTTCAATACATACGCACGTTCATAGTGTAGACAATGCAGTGACAAACCTTCTTCCTGTGTGCCAAGATGAGCATTTGTATCTCATAAACTAACATGTGTGTATATGTGTGCATATACATACGTATTTCTAGATATGAAAATATCCAGATCTCTCTCTGTAGAAACATACTTGGCAATTTTAACTGCTAATGCTCCATAGATGCTCTTTGGACTTACTAGTAATGCGATGTTTCGTAACCACAGAAAATTTGGAAGGAAAGATTCTTACTAATTAAAAACTGCCTAAGCTGCCCTCCTTTTCTCCAGGGAGGGTAGTTAGAAAGGCACCCAAAGAAGGGAGAAAAACTTTTTTAGTTGATAGGGAAGTAGGAGAACATGTAGGAGTGAAGAACCTTGGCTGGCAGCCTGCAGCACTGCCACTGCTGAGCACAAGAACATCTGATTGAGGAAAAGCATTTAAAGTGTCATGAGCAATGTCTTTGCTCTCTGTCTAGATGCAAGGTGCTGATAATCTGAAGAAGCTCAAAACGACAATTGTCATTTGATTCTGTAAGATTTTCGTCCTGTTTCTTCTAGTAACAAAGTTAAAACTTGACCCGGTTGAGATTATAACAACAGTAGTTCTAGATAGAGTAATTGTTTCTTTCTGGTATTAACCCATTATCTCTTAGTATTCCATAGAACTACTTGTTAAATTACTAATTTACTTGTCAATGAGGAGACTCTTCTCTATGACTTTAAAAATACTGAAGTGTTTTATCTGCAGATGCAGTGTCAATGGAGCAAAGAAAAGGTTTAGTGTCTTTTCTCACATTGTTTTCCTTGCTAAGACTAGAATTTACAAACCTTTGAAGAATATGAAACGTGCATTTAGCTACACCTTCAAGATCTGCAAACACAGAACATATATCTCTAAGACAATCTTTATGTGTGGATGAGAAATTTCAGTCCTCACTCTTTAGTCTTATTTGCCATTTGATTTATAAATTTTCTCTATTCAATAATGCATCTTACTTGTGTCTGACTAGTAGTAGTTGAAATCAATTAGCAAAGTTTTTTGATATAATAGAGAGAAAACACTGTAACATCTAATCAGAAAAAAATGTGGGAAAAGTTACTTGAGATATTTCGTGCATACTGATTCATGGTGTTTGAGATTCTCTTTTACTTCTTCACTTGACAATCTGTCCTCCATTTTTTTTTTTTGGAGTCATAGCATATTTTACCTGGTAGCCAGAACATATCTTTCAGTGGATTGTGTGGCAGTGATACTTTGTCACCTTGACATACCTGCTGCAGTCTTGTTTCCCCAGGGAATCCTTATGTACTGTCTTGGAGCTAAAGCTTCCAAGTTATCAGCAAAATGCTGCTTGTAGCACTCAGCTGCCTGTCAATTTATCCAGATTCTTGGCAATACCTGTGGCAGTGTCTATTTCTGAACTGATTGTGTTGCTGTATTAGAGGTGGTTTCTTTCAGGTCATATGTTGTCATGGTTAGAGCAATGTAAAATCACTGTTTGCGGTATGCCATGGTAGTCTTACTAATATATAAATATACACAATTTGATTTTAAAAAGAAGAAAAGAGGGGTGGCCTGTGCTTAGGCAGAGTCAACTTAGGTTTTTTACACAAAACAAGGATGTGTTATCTAATTCAGGTGCTTGTTTGTAAGTTGACTGCAAGCATTTGTAGAGTAGGCAGTTTGCCTTTGACTTAACTGTGAAGAATTGTGTTTGTATCAGTATTGGGGTGACTGAAACACTTCCTAATGGAGTGGTTTATATTCTTGTCGTAGGTTCTGTAATGGTCACTTAGCAATATGTTTTGTCTGTATTTTTTGCACATTTGTCATTCAAACCTTTAAATTTAGAAGTTCCATTACAGTACCATCTGTCTCTGCACCAGTGAGTGGCTGCACACTTTTTAACAGGAAAGAAAAGCAAATTGATTTCATATTCTCAGAAAAAAAGATAATTATGATGGCTGCTGGACACCAGGTTGACCATGACCCATCAATGTGCCATTGCGGCAAAGGCGCTGATGATGAGGAGTGTCGCCAGCAGGTGGAGGGAGGTGATCCTGCTCCTCTACTCAACACTGGTGAGACCACGCCTGGAATACTGTGTCCAGTTCTGGGCTCCCCAATACAAGAGACATATGGTGCTACTGGCAGGAATCCAGCAAAGGGTCACAGAGATAATTAAGGCACTGGAGCATCTCTCATATGAGGAAAGGCTGAGCAAGCTGAGACTGTTTAGCTTGGAGAAGAAAAGGCTCAGCATGTATCTTATCAATGTATATAAATACCTGAATGGAAGGTGCAAAGAGGGCAGGGCCAGGCTCTTCTCAGTGGTGTCCAGTGACAGGACCAGAGGCAATGGGCACAAACTGAAACACAGGACGTTCCCTCTGAGCAGCAGGAAACACTTCTTTATCATGAGGGTGACTGAGCACTGGTGCAGAATGCCCAGAGAGATGGTGGAGTGTCCATCTTTGGAAATACTCAAAATGCTGTCCGGACCTGATCCTGGACAACTGGGTGCAGATGTCCCTGCTTGAGCAGGGGGGTAGACCAGGTGACCTGCAGAGATCCCTTCCATCCTCAGTCATCCTGGGATCCTGTGATCCTGTGCGTCCATATGAAATTTATGTAGCATTTGCTTACTTTCTGTGTGAATGTGTATGTATATTATGTGTGGGCATCTGTAATCCATAAGGCAGTGGCACAGTAACATGGCAGCAAGCTTTAGAGCTTTAGAGTATTCCAACAGTCACAGAGAAATGGACATGTTTAGCTTAATTGGGAAATCAACCCTCATCCCTTTTTCAAAGCCTCACTCAAACTGTTGAAGGTGAGCAAATGCAGGATACTTTGTATCAGTGGACTCATTAGGTAAGTGGTGATTCTTACTTTTTATATAAAATCATTATTGTGTTGGATAAGCAAGTAGTTCACACTTAAGCATATGGCCTGTTGCAGTGTTTGGAGGACTTTGCCCATGAGAGGTCAATTTACAGGCAGATAGGTGGTAGTTTTCCTTTTAAATTAGTCTGCCGTCTGTCAGCTTTATACCCTGATGACATCTGGACGTTATTTCTGATTGAAATATACAAATTCAACAAGTATGGAGTTAATATTTTTTCCAGCTTACTTTTTCTTTTTTTGTCCACCTTCCTCTTAGAAAATCTATATTGAGAACAGAAAATAGTAATTTTTAATGTAAGTACTTGTTTCCTGTAGTTCAAATATGTAGAAAATTAACATTTTTTTAGTGTCTTGTTTGGTTTACTTACAGGTGCTAGTTTGTGGCTTCGTGCTTGGAGTTTTATGCCAATAATATTAAATATTCTCTAAAAGATAGCTTTCAGCTATTTGAAGTTTGAAAGAAAACCGCTTTCTTCCTGATTATGAAGAGTTAAAGCTACATCTCACCAAGTCACTCCAGACCGGTGACACTGTGTTGTGTAGAGTTCGATGAGAAGCTTATTCTGAATAGAAAAAAAAAAAAGACCTTTTACATGACTTTTTTTCACTCCCAATGAAAACCTGTTTAAAGGTGAATGCCTTTTCTCACCATTTCTTTCTTTACTGAAGAAATTAGGAAATGACTTTATGTCTGAAGCATATGTGGGTTGTTATTAATACTTCTGTCAAAGATTGTACAATAATTAAGATGATGTTAAAACAGATTAAGGTACATTTCAGTATGCAGGCTGGTCTTCCTATATGGGAAAATAACACTGCTCAAGGAGACATTATAGAACAAAAATAAACTATTGCCAAAAAAATTACACTGCTTGAAAAAATTGTGGCTCCATGAGAATCAGCTGCCTTCTGCAGCACCTGCTGGCTTGGTTATAGGCAAGTGGTGGTGTCCATTTACACAACACAGGCAGGCTACCTGCCATCGTCAGCCTGCTGTGCTGCGCCTGTGACTTTGTAGACATTCCCTGTGGCAAAAAGGTTGTTGCATTTATTCAGGAAATATTTTTTGATACCTACTTCCAGTTTCAATATGAGAGTTAGAATTTGGATTTATCAAAACAGCTCGTCCTTTGGATGTACCTGGTTCATATCTCTGATGTGTTTGCTCATGAGATGGGGCCAGCCTCTTCTCCGAGGTGCAGAGTGATAGTGCAGTAAACAGGCACAAGCTGGAACACAAGAAACTCCTACTAGATGCTCATAAAACCGTTTTAACCATAGGGGTGATGAAATATGGGTACAGGTTGCCCAGGAGGTGTGTGGAATCTCCATCCTTGAAGATACTCAAAGCTCACCTGGTGAAGGCCATGAGCAGCCTGCTCTGGCTGGATGTGCATTGAGTAGGGGTGTTTCTAAGTGGCCTCCAGGGATCCCTTCCAGTGTAAACTATCCTACAGTTCTGAGCTCTGCGTGCAAGGTGCAGTTACTTGAATATGTTGTGTATTACATGTCAAGAAAGTCAGTAGTTTTAGTAAAGGTACTTCTGTGTGGAAGGGAAGGCAGCACAAATTAACTATTTCATTGCACAGAATTCCTTTTTAGGCCACTTTTAGAGATAAGGGGCATAAAAACCCAGCATGTTAGTAGTATGAGTAGTCTCAGTAGAAAGCATCTTGAGTATTTGCATTATGTCCTCTGTAAAAGAACAATACTCTTCTATGGCTAATCCAAGCTGCAGTTGATTGAGTTAGATTTCTGCTGCCAGGATAATTGGACACTGTTTCAGAAACGCCTGGGAATTTCTTGAGGCCTGTAACACAAGTTGCCATTCAAAGTTCCAGTGTGCTGTCCTCTAAACACACAGTCCTCTGTGAAAAGAGTGCTCCAGCCATCCAGAATGATCAGAGTAACCCCTCATGTAAATGTGACCTTCTCCCTGCTTCACAGAGCCGCTGTGTCTGGGTCTGACTGTCACTCACAGAAGCATTTTCTTTCACTTTATCGAGTCTTGAAAACAAGCAAGAAATTTGAAATTTCTTCTTCCCCATCCAAACCGTTTTACTCCTTCTGGCCCACCTTAAGATAACATCCTGTGAACTGGCTTGTGAGAGAGTAGCTGCTGCTGTAGACTGAAATGTAAAGTGACATTTATGCAAGAGCTGGAAATACAGAGTGATCTAATTACGTGCAGATGTAACACGCTTCCTTTTTTTTTCCATTTTTTTTAAAATTAGGCTAATTATTTTTGGTTTTGTCTTATAAGTCTTCTGGTCTGCAATGTACTCCTAGTAGTGAGTTAATAAAAATCTGAATTAAAAAGCATATGTGTGTATAATTTCCAAACAGTTCTCATATGAATCGTTGAATCATAAAGAATGGTGGCTGGTAGTTAGTATTCTGGATACTCTGATGCTTAATTCATTTGATTATAAGTTTCCAGCTTGTTTGGTCATTTGTTATAGCATTTAAAACCATCTTGGCTTACTCCTCATTTTCCTTAATGGAAGTAAGTCATGAAGCATGTAAGCTGCATGACTTTCTTAAACAGCATGTTTAATATGGCTGTGTTATCCCCGGCTAGTCAAATTGGCATATATCCTTAAAATAAAATAACATGTAATTCATTATTGCTACTGAGACTTTTCCCAGCTATTTCTGGAAAGAGTTTAAGTCCAAACATTAGGAGAGATACATTAATCAAGTTGTTTAATTATTGTTTTTTGTTAATTCTTCGGAGAGTTAACACAGTGGGAGGCCAAAATTGTAAATACTGTAGCTGCTTAAAATGCATTTTTCAATAATGTTTAAGTAACTCTGGTGGTAAATGCATGACCCAGAAATATATTTTCCCCTTGTTTCTAGATACTTTGTATATCAAAGCGTAGAAAAAAGAAAACATAAGGTACCTAAAAAAAAAATAGCCCAGCATCTGTATTAAGACATGTTAGTAAAGTTGATGGTGTTTCCTCTCTTTTTGTGACTTTCCATAACCTCCCATAAATGAGAAACAGCATCTTTTCAGCATCCCAACATTTTGTAAGGTGTATATAGATGGGTCTGTGTTGTATTCTGAATTATATTGTGGTTCTTGAAAATTCCTGGGTAACTCACACTAATAACACAGCTTGTCAGTAGTGGAATTATTTTGAAAATCTGAAAATTTGAGTCGGCAAGGAAAAAGAGATAAAAGTTCTTGAACAAAACAAAAACCATGGTTGTAGTAGTAGTATCTTTCAGACTGATAATTTATTTCTTAGATACTACTTAGTATGACCACAGAATCTTAGCTAGTTTTTCACAATGAGGAAAGTAAAAATACTTTTGGAAGTGAGCAGTCAACAAGATACCTGTAGAAATGAAAGGTCTGACCGCCTTCTGGTTTGCAGAGATGAACGATCTTGTTCTGAAATCAACATGAGCTGGCTGTACTTAGTGGATTTCCTCCTGCAGCCTTTTTTGAGGCTCACTCTGATGCCCTTTGAAATCAACAGAGATTTTTTTAGTGCTATGATGGAATTTGAATTAGGCCTTAAATGCTTATAGAAGACTGCATTGTGCATGTATACATACGTAATATAATATATAAGGTTACCAAATGTTTGCAGAGTGTAAATTTTACAAATAGCACGTCACACTTTTGACCAGTGGATTTGAACATGGCAAAAAAGCAATGATAAATAAAGAAGTTACAGAAGTATAATATGCAATCCATAAGAAATCCGAAACATAGTATGTCACGTTTCTCTGTCATTTGAGGACAGAAGATACAATAATATTCTACTATCCCTTCTAACCAAGCACAGAAGCTGGAGAATGAACATAGGGATAGTCTCTCAGAGTTCTTACCAACCCATTTTGAAACTGTGATATGAAACCTCAAAATTACACTCTTTTCCCTTTTTGCTTTCATTCAGCAGGAGGGAGGAATAAAATTAATTATTAGTCTTTAATCTTTAATAACTTTTCCCCCAGAATGCCCATTGATTTTTTTTTTTTTAATTTTTTTTTTAAAGTCAATACATAAATGCAGTGGTTTTGAAATGAGGTTTTATGTATGGTGGGACAGTGATTCTGTCAGTAGTTCCTCAGAAGACAGGGTAGTTTTAACTTAGCTCTGTGTAAGACTTAAAAGGACTGAAGTTTTTTTTAAGTGAAGGACTTAATCATGTTGCCTTCAGTTTGAACAGACCACAGGGAAAAAGTAACAGTGGTAACAGAAAAAAAAATGAAAACTAAAATTTAATATTGTCTCATTAATTGCATAGTATCTGTTTCTCATGGAGCATATGGAGAATACAATGTAAAAATAATAATACATTAAAAGAAAGGGAAGAAAAGGAACAAACACTCAGTTCCTTTTCTTCTCATTCGTTTTATCAAAGGGAATTAAATACTCAGTATTCTTACCAGTAAGACTCTGGTTCAAAGACAAAGTGCTAAAATGTGGTGGTTTAGTCCGTCCCCCCCCAGACATATGGGGACTTCACTAAGTCTTAATCTTCACTTCACTAAGATAAGGGCCTAAACAGACCAGACCAGAACCAGCAAATGAAAGATATTTCTAAGAAAAATCTTTTTGCCAGAGAAGTTGTGGATGCCCCATCCCTGGAAGTGCTCAAGGCCGGGTGGGATGGAGCTTTGAATAACGTGGTGCAGTGGGAGTTGTCCCTGCCTATGGCACAGGGGTTGGAACTAGATATCTTTATGGTCCCTTCCAACCTAAACCATTCTGTGATTCGACTATAATATGAAAGAATTTGAGGCTATATTTACCCATTTCAAGGACAGTGAAAATTTTCTTTTCGTTTTTAATTTATAGAACGATAGATGGTAGTGTTTAATTTGCAGACAAGTTCTATGTTATCAATTACGCCATCTTTAATCTCATCATTCTGCTTTGGAATTGATACAGATAGTGTCATATGTGGTCAAGGATATTCGTTTGGTAAGCACTCCCCATGCATATATATTACCTACACAGGTTTTTCAAATTCTTAATTTCAAAACTGATTTTAATCTTTTGTCCTTCCAGACTTCTTGGTTATCACTAATAACAATAACACTTATGGATATCCCTGTTAGTTACATAAATATTCCATCCAGATGTTTACACTATATAGGTTGGAGAGGTTCTAAAGTAAATACCAAGGATCTAGCTAGCACTCTTTTCTTATATTTTTAAATTTCATGTAGGAAGATGAAGTAATGAGGTGGTGCAGTGATTTTATTATTTCTTCCTTTGGTTAAGTGATTAATTTCTCTTTTCTAGATTCACAGAGTGAAGTATAAATTAGTGTGCTTTACTACTTTACTTTTTTAAGCATCTAGTTCATTCTAGAGTGAACACTGTCCTATATTAGTATGACCTTTTGCGAGATCTCATAGCAGTAGTATTGATCAGTGACACAAGTTTTAGAAATAATGCAGAGAAGCAGCCAGAATCTCAGCTGAAGTCTGTATAAATCTCATCTGTCTCGCTCAGTTGAAGTGATGCTGATATTGCAATAGTTAAGCAAAATGGGGGAGAACTTGGCTGCTTTCATATCTCTAGATTTAGTATGTGGGTGGGCCAGGACGGTGAACAGTTTATAACATCTCTGTGCAGCAAAGTTAATAAATCCATTTTGTACGTGAACCTCTGTAAACCTTTCATCATCCATTAAAAATGTTGCTGTGCTGTTGACAATAAGTGTCAGTAGCAAGAAAGGCTGGAGGAAGACCTAGTACACTTACTTCCTGTAACATTAAAGCCACTGTAGTTATGGGTCATTTGCCTGGCTTCTTTGGTAATTAAGAGTTTTAATTGCTTCTAGTTCCAGGGAATTAGTTAAGCTTTTCATTATGCATATTGCCTTCCATAATCATCGTCTCCTCTCATACAGTAAGCTAAGTGACATCATGGAAGTCAATTAGGTCTTTCAAGGCAGAGCAGTGAAGTACATTTCTTTGTATGGGCTGGATTAGAAAAGGTTTCTGAAAGGCCTTGATAATGCTGTTCTGTGCAACATTTAAGCTTACTCTTCAAAAGGCAGAGCCTGTCAGGGTTTCATTTACTGTCCTCACAGTGCCTAGGGTCACAAACTAAGGTACTGTTAAGAACAAAACCTAGAGGCAGATCCGTGCTTCTGTTGTAAGAGCAATTGTTCCACACTTCGCAGGATCAGCTGGTTACATATTTGTAATTAGTAATAGTGATAATGATCAACATATGAAAATATCACATTGTTCAAACTGGAATTCAGTGACTGTATAAAGAAAATGAGCACAAAAGAGATTGGTGCGATTCCATTGGCTTACTAAAAATCATTAATTAAGTTTTACTTTATTACATGCAAGGTAGAAAGCACCTCTTACCTTCTCTTGTCAGACTCCCAAATGTTTGCTGGCATGTTGACGGGCAAGAATCGGTACTTTAGAAAGAAAAGAAAGCAGAAAGAAAAGGTTCATTCCCTCTTCCTCTTCCACAGTCTCTGATACAGATGGGTATATACAGAGCAGACATTTAATACATCTTGCACAAATGTTTTCTTTGAACATAGTAAAGTTTTTCCAGGTTGCAACTTGGTTCTCTTAGAGCACAGCCAGAACAGACAAATGTGCATCCCTAATCTTCCCTAGTGAAATAGTTCTGTGTTAGAGAGCCTAAAAGATGCAGTATGATGTTGTATGTTCTCCCAGTGTGTCATATCTGGATTCAGTCAAAAGTTAAACTTTTAAGTTTAGCAAATCATTACTTTTACCCGTTCAGTATTAGTTGCCACAGCCTATTGTATTGTGAAGAAAAAGCTAAGAAAATCCATCCTGGGTATGTAGGAATGGATTTGCTAAATCAGTAATGACAGTAGAGAGGGGCCTAATGCACGAGAGAGAAATTTGTGATAAGGCAGAGTTGCACTGTCTGAAGGGTGTGGGGAAAATTGCAGTAACCATCCCAACACCTATGTTGAATTACTGAAATTATTTGTGGCAGTAATTTTGGTATTTGTAGTCGTAGCAGTGCTAATAATATTGATGATAAATGGTCTGAATTGCAGAAGTGTTAGAAACCACTCATGAGTGTAGGTCAGAATTTTTTGGATGGTTAGATGCCAAAGGTTGCTTTGATTGACCATGACCAGAAATTCAAACTCAAGACTGGGTAATGTCAGGAAGAGATGTTTTATTATATACGTTCTAAAGCATTATCTTTTATTATATAAAAGTTCAGTCTAGGTGATTTGTTATATATTTATATATTTATTATTCAATATTTTGATGTTAAGCTGCAAAATTCACATAAATAATTTATTGATTATTTTTAACAACTTTGCTTCCAGACTGCAGTCCTGCATGATTGTGACTGTTTTAAGCCATGGAACTTTTACCTGACTGAACTGTCTCTTCTCTAGAAGTAACCTTCCAATATAATTGCTCATTTTCTTTTCACCATTGCTTTGGAAGAATTAAGCAAATAGAGCATAAATTCTGACAAGTATCTTCTGTCTTACTCTCCACTCATCCAAAGTCCTAATACTGACCTAGGCAATGTAGCCTTGCCCCTCTTGTGTATGTAGAAAATGCCACATCTGTAAGTGAGAGCATTGTTTTTGCCATTTTGCAGATTGTAAAGTTGGTCTTGAAGAGTTAAATTGCCTGCTTATAAAGGTATTTAAGCACTTGCTTAACTTTAAGCTTGTGCTTAAACCTATCCCTATAAAACAAATCACCTGGAAACATCTGGATAACCAGTTGCTGGGATTTAAGTATGCATGTTGATGTTTTTTTGAATTTAAGTGAATTTAAGGTTAATTACCGTGCAGATGTTCAAATTGAGAAGTTTGCCTTTGTTCTAATTAGGGGTGTCAAACCAGGAATTGAATTTAGCTTTCCTACTAAGTTTTATTTGGGATCATTCTCTCTTTTAAATCAAAACATTAAAAGTTCATAGTAACATTATTTTTTAATTTTTTCCCCTCACCTCCTGGTTTCTCAGTGTCTTGTGTTTGAAGATGCACCACTTGGAGTCAAAGGAGCCCTGGCAGCAGGAATGCAAGTTGTTATGATTCCAGATGAAAAATTACATCCAGACCTTAAAAAGGAGGCAAAGCTACTGCTGAACTCCATGGAGGATTTCAAACCAGAACTATTTGGTTTACCAGCATATGATTAATGCCTAATCTCTATGAACATGCACTTGACTGCAGATCAGGAAAGTGGAATGTAATTTTGTTATGATTTTATGATTGCTTTGCATCTTTTCCTCTCTTCTTCAAAACTGGAGCACAAGAATCCTGTGAACACCAAGTCTTCCACACCGTACCTTTGAAAGTTGACTGGAACATTTACAATTTGTCCTCGTGATAAATGCTAAATTAAAGCAGCATTTTGTCTTGTGAAGTGAATCCAGCCTTGTTCTCTGCTGTGGTGGGCTGACCCTGGCTGGATGCCAGGTGCCCCCCACAGCCACTCTCCTCAACTGGACAGGGGAGAAAAAATGTAACAAAAGGCTTGTGGGCTCAGATAAAGACGGTGAGAGATCATTCACCAGTTACCGTCACAGGCAAAACGAGACTCTACTTAGAGAAATCAATGTATTGCCAATCAAATCAGAGTAGGATCATGAGAAATAAAAACTAAATCTTAAAACACCTGCCCCCCACCCCTCCCTTCTTCCCAGGCTTAACTTTGCTCCCAAATTCTATACCTCCTCCCCCCAAGCAGTACAGGGAGACAGGTAATGGGAGTTGCAGTCAGTTCATCACAAGTTGTCTCTGCCGCTCCTTCCTCCTCAGGGGGAGGACTCCTCATATGGTTCCCCGGCTCCAGCATGGGGTCCCTCCCATGGGAGATGGTTCTCCATGAACTTCTGCAGCATGGGTCCTTCCCGTGGGCTGCAGTTCTCTGCAAACTGCTCATGCTTGGATCCTTTCCACACGGTGCAGTCCTTCAGGAACAGACTGCTCCAACATGAGTCGCCCACAGAGTCACAAGTCCTGCCAGCAAACCTGCTGCAGTGTGGACTTCTCTCTCCATGGGATCCCAGGTCCTGCTGGGAGCCTGCTCCAGCACAGGCTCTTCACAGAGTCACAATCTCCTTCAGGCACATCCACCTGCTCTGGTGTGGGGTCCTCCACGAGCTGCAGGTGAATATCTGTTCCACTGTTAACCTCCATGGGCTGCGGGGGGACAGCCTGCCTCATCATGGTCCTCATCACGGACTACAGGGGAATCTCCGCTCTGGCACCTGGAGCACCTCCTCCCCCTCCTTCTTCACTGACGGTGGTGTCTGCAGAGTTGTTTCTCTCACATATTCTCACCTCTCTCGGGCTGCGGTTGCTGTTGCCCAATTTTTTTTTCCTCTTCTTAAATGCATTGTCCTAGAGGCGCTACCACCTTACTGATGGGCTTGGGCTTGGCCAGCAGCAGGTCCATCTTGGAGCCAGCTGGCATTGGCTCTATAGGACATATGGAGAAGCTTCTAGCAGCTTGTCACAGAAGCCACCCTCATAGCCCTCCCCACTACCAAAACCTTGCCACGCAAACCCAATACATCTGCACATCATAGAAGCTTCTTGTTCTGTTTCAACTTGAATGGCTTACTGTTTAGATCTTAACCAGAAATCTCTTCTGGATTGGCTTTTATCCCATTAGATTTTTTTTTTTTTTGATACAGTTATCGCTATCAACATGTTTATCCATTTCCTTATCCTGTACTTGCCCATCTATTCCCCTTTGTATCCTGTGGTCTTTTTTTTTTTTTTTTTGCCATTATTTGCAGGGTTTCTGTTGTACTTCTTATGTTTTCTTAACTTATTGTCTTCTTGGAGGTTGAATGAGACGAGTTCCAGAGGTCCCTTACAACCTCCATTATTCTATAATTTTGTCATTGTCTTTTTTGGCATGGTGAATGGCATAGTGAATGGCATGGAGTGATACAAGGTTATGTGTTCCTGCTGTTTAGCCAAAATGCTTTGCACCTTCCTTCTTTCGTTTCCTTTTATTCTTCACATTTTCCGTGTTGCCATGTAGCCTTCCATTTCTTTCTTGTAAAATGAATCCATCCTGTCTCCCTGCTTCAATTCTGTTAAAGTTACGACCTTAACTCCTTCGTATCCCAATGGCTTTCTCTGGCCATCCTTACTTATCCATTCTAGCCTCTTGAGCTCTTTTTTTACCAAGTTCCCTACAGAAAGTTTTGCTATCTGTTTTTAAAATACAGAAGTTGTAGTTTTGGTTTATTTAAGTACTTCAAATTTATTTTCCTGGCTACTGTAATTTCCACAAAATGTTTATGTTGTCATCTGTCCTTCTTACTTCTGTCTGTTTCTGACATCTCATCAAGACCAGGGTAAGGGTCTCTTTAGAAAATGATAGACACGTAGACAGGGTTTGGTGGAACCCACGAGTACATGTATGACGTGGTGGAAGCAATGTCTTTTACTTTGTCTTAATATAAACTGTATTATGTAGGGTTTATGACTGCTTTATAAAATGAATTATTGTGTTCAGCATTTAAAAAACAAAGTTTCTAGTTGAGTGTCCATTAAATACTCCCAAGATCTTGGTGAAATATTAAACTCTGTAAAGACAAGGAGCGTGAAATATGTCAAATAAGAGAATTTCCATGTATTATGAGAATACTTCTCTGACCTCATTTTTTTTTTTAATATTGTCTGTCTATCCTTGATCTTCCTCACAAAATTTTTCTAGGCATTTCTGGTGTTTAACTGCTTTAGGTCGAAGGTTTTTTTGGTCAGGAACAAAAATTAGTAAATCATAGATACTTCAGTATTCAAGGTGAGTTTCCTTACATGTCTTTGCTCCTGGATTAAAAGAAAAACAAACTTTTGCATCTTCTGTGTAGACTGTTATTATTTTCTGTTCTGTAGTCTGTTCATACCTGTAAGAAAATTTTATTCAATATGGTCAGTCAAATATGACCTAGATGGTACCAGAAGATTTTTAGTATGTATAGTATAATGGTTTACAGTTAAATGTTTTTCATCTAAGGATCTGGAAGCATTTTTTTGAAAAAAGGGTAAATACTGTTTCAGTGTAGGTATTTTGCATATTATGTTAATTCTTTAGGCCAATAGATAGTGCAGTCCGTAGTGTTTGTCCAGTGACAACAACTCATCCCATCCAATATGAATTCCATTTCTGGTCTTTACAGACAAGATAACAGAAATTTTGCTGTATAATTCCTCCTTTGACTTATGTTACATAACAGAAAGTGTTACTATAGAGCAATAATTCTGAGCTTTCAAGTGTATAACAGGTGCCTATTGGGATCCCCTTCGTTCATAATTGCTGAATTCCAACAGGGAAGTTACTAGGTAGAACAAGCTTTAATAAGCTGTAATTAGTAACTTTTTCAAAGTGTTGCATATATTTAATTCAACTGCAGAGTTTTACAAAAGATAAAAATGAAAAAATGAAGCACATATCATTTACAGTTTACTTTGAAGGAACTGTCATCAGAGTCTTGAATTTTCTTTTTAAAGATGTAGAGACAATAAATATATCACTGACAAAATGAGGATTACTTCAACATGACCACCACGATGAGGTCAGCATACCCTGCAATTCTAATTTAATAGCCTTACCTTGTGCTGAGAATTAATAGTCAGAAAAGCATCACTTAACAGTAAATGTTATCTCATACATTTATTTTTTCGTACATTTAGTAATTCAGCTGACAGTTGTCAGTGAGATTGTTGCCCCAAATTGTAATCTGTGAACCTGGGCCATACAGTGTAGCCTTCCTCTCCTTTTAGTAAAATTCCCTTCCATGTACTTTACTGCTTGCTGTTGACCAACTTCCTGGTCCTGTGCTGAACCGTTTGACTGTTTATTAAAGTAAGTCAGTGTTGTGGTTAGCTTTTCTGATGACTGAATGAGAAATAAAAGAGTACACAAAATTAAATTCTTCATCTATAGTAATCTTAAAAGTTCTGTCATCTCCATCATATGAGGTGGATATTCATGTCAGCAGTAGGTGACTGTAGCCTGCCTGATTAACCATATATCAAATATCAACATATGTTTGCATATATTTCTTTACCCACTTTTTGGATGGATTTGTGGCTCTGTAGCTCGATCATCTCAACAACATCTGTTCAAAAAGAAAAAAAAAAAAAAGATTAAAAACTTGGATCCCTTCCTTCCATCTGCTGCTTTGCAGATGAAGTCCTGTTCTGACTGAACTAAAAAAATCCATACCAGATCCTGGCTACATATCATGAGGACATGTGAGCAATCAGGACATTTGAATGCTCCATCTGTGTTTGTATGAAGAGGACTGTTAAAAACTAATCCAAAAACTCTATCCTCTAACTCAGCAAGCGGACTTCAATCCCAACAAATACTGAAGCGCTTGCTTAATTCATTTTTATTAAGCATAGAAAGTAAGCACCAGCTTAATTTTAAAGATATGTTTAGTTTTATTTGGCTTAATATAGAACATGTGCTTCAGGCATATCCTGAGAAGAATTCCAGCTTCCACAAAATAAAGGCAAAACTTTATGACCAAGTTTTTGCCATTGGAAAATAGGATAAGTGCAGCAAGATGGAGCAAAATTCAGCCATGAAAATACAGATATTTGGGGGGGTGGGGAAGAGAGAAAAGGCAAGTTAGTTATGTATGAAGTGTTGTACTGGAACTTAAACTCCTTTCTGCCTCACAAGTAAATTAGGTTTTACATTTTACTGGAACTCCACTGGGATTAGAATTTCTAGGTTGCAAAGATATACATAAACAGGAGTTTCATCGAATATATTCAGGTGAAACTTCATTGCATTGGTACAGGATTAATTTCAAAATGCAGCCTGACTTCTGTGAAGCGTGGCATTTGCCCTCTATAATAAAGATCATAAAAAGCTGAGGTGTTCGTTCCTCATTTGGATTAGAGGTCTTTCTAAGGAATGCTATAGTTAAACCTCTGCCCAGAATCAAGCTGATGTGGTGTATATTCCAAAAAATGTCTTCAGCAGAAGCTAAACTAGATAAATCAGATAAAGGTGCAAGAAACTTCATAGTAAGAAGAAATGAAGTAATGTTCCACCGTATTAGATTCATTCGTATCTTTAACAATTAGAGAAAGAAGCTTGAAATTTTCTGCTTTATTACTAGCTCTAGATATTGGTTATCCGTACAGAAATCCACTGTTGGGGTTTTTTTAATCTTGATAAATTTAGACACCAAAAACACTAGCTAGCCACTAAATTCCATAATTCCATAGGCTATATGAAAAATTTGTTTCTAATATTTTCATATTAGAATTCTAATGTTTTAATATTAGAAATATATTAAACAGTAATAAAATAAAAAAATACGAAACCTTTTTTCTAAGTTATTTGTTTCCATTTATTTGTTTCTAATTTACCACTTTGTAACTTCACTAAACTTCCTTTGTTTTGACATTAAGATGGTGGAACTGGTTTTTTGCCAAGCCAGCGGAAATAAATGGAAAGACTGGAGTGAAGGAAAAGGAGCTCTCTCAGAACACATCTCTGTCCCAAGAGAAACATGACTGTCATCCACACTTTATGTTAACCTTCCCTTTGGCTGACACGTCACAAATTGTGGGTCTAATTGCCTTATTAAAGCGGAGAACAAATGGAAGATGAGAACTCAAACTAAAGCCCTCACCAGAACTTCCAAGGGCTGAGGATCCTGCCCTGGCAGCAGGGCTCACTCAGTGCTGCTGGCTGTGTCTGCACCAGGTAGCTCAGTTACAACAAAAATAACATATTTTAGATGGCAAGGGATAGCATAAGGAAGGCTGTTGGTCTGTTCTGTTCTTTGGCCCTTTGACCTATGGGCTCTGAGCCATCATATTCAAAATTTTAGGATTTGGCTTGCTCTTGTGATTAGAAGAAGCCTCAGCAAGGAGAAAGCATTTCAGCTCTCACTGTCTCTTTGCAGCTCTTTCCCCAGAATATCTGCAATGTGAAACTGGTGCATGAAGTGGGATATTAACAGGATTGTTGTCAATATCAAAGGTTTCTTTGATTCAGAAAATAGCAGAGAGGGCGTTATTTAATGTAGAAAAACAAAATGCTAGAAGAAAGGAGCTGGAGGCAAGGAAGCAACCTGTGGTATAAACTAGAACCAAACACTCCAATGAAATGAAGGAAAAGGAAACGGAAGAGTCTTCCACTTGTCCTTAGCAATAATGTAAAACCAGTAATTCTGGAGGGAAAATCTTTGCATTAAGAGAAGCAAAACCCAGGTCAAAAACATATTCAAAGACATTGTGTTATGAGGCACTGGGATTTATAGAGATAAGAGTCAACCTTCTGAAGCATGTGTCTTAAGGTCTAAAGCAAATGAAGCAGTTGGGATCCAGAATCAAAGAAGATGTGTAAATCACCTTTGATGAGCCTCAGAGCACAAATAAACGTAGAAAATATATCAGTAGATGCCTCACTTCAGATGCTGGTAAGATTGTGAAATTGTTTTAGTTTTGACTTCAAAATTCTGGATTTGTTGAACAACTACAAAGCTACAACTACAAAACTGGAAGAATATGTCATCATCTTGAAGACAATTGGAAAAAAACTGCTGTATACCAGTTTTCTCCATCATCTTCAGCTCAAACTGCATATTGATGGAGTGAATTCTTCATTTCTTTGAAGTCAACAACACCCCTATGGCAACTAGAGCAATTTGCTCATAGAAAGGGATATTGGAAATGTACTTTTAACTGTCTTTTGTCTGATATCATGGTTACTTTACAAAAGTGTACTGTCGTGGTGTCATTTACTCCTAATTTCTCAGAGGAATAACACTATATAGCCAGTAACTCCTCCTCATTTAGAGAACTTTGGAAGTTGGAGAACAGAGATTTAATTAAGTTCCAATAGATTTGACAAAGCAGTTTGCACAGCATCATCTGGATGTCTTGCTATTTATTTAATTGGTTACTACTACCTACATACCTAGGATGTGGGCAATGTGTCTAATAGTAGCAGTATCCAATCCAAATCTCTGTATTCCTGCAGGTAAAACTGCTAACTTACACACAAATGTAATGTTCTCTATACATTGCCAAAAATGCAAACAAGCATCTCTGTGATACACCAGTACCTCCGCTGTTCTTAGTGCTTGCCCCAGCTGCAGCTTCTCATGCTCTTTAGTTAGCTGAGACATTCTGCACCTCAAGCACTGGACCGTGGTTGTTAAGCCCAAGAGAGGGAAGGTAAGTGCTACACTGGGGGGGAGGGGGGGAGAAAAAAAAAAAAAAGAATGTTTTCCCTGTTCAGAAAATGCTGAAAATCAGTCATTAGTGTTGCACCTTGTGAAATGTCTTTTTGCTGTAGCAGAATGTAATTTCAGCAAACGGATTCATCGCACAGGAATATTTCACACATTTAACCCGCTGCAGAATAGCCACAGAGACATGGGTGTCATAAGCCAATTTTAAGCAGGGAGAGCACAGTTTTCATTACAATACGAAAAAAGGGGGAGGAATGAGGTACACAAGATGGGGGAAACCAAGTGTTAATATTTGCTAAAATACCATCTTGATTTAAAAATTTTGAAGACTGTGCAAACTGTATTGAATCATTTTATTACCATGTCTTCATTGCTTGGATATGATCCAAAAGTGCTATATTTTAACTGAAAAATTGGAAAGCTGATTAAGTCAAAATGGATTTCCTGGTGGCCTGTGACTGCAACCTTGTAAACTTATCGATTATGGCCCTCAACATTGTTCTTATTGATGGCTTCATCTGAAACATTGTAAAACCCATGGCGTTCACTTTCTCCAGACCAAACACATTAGGAAAGTGACTTTATGCTTTTCAGTGCAATATGAGGCAGGAAAATATGGTGGATTTTTTCCCTCTCTAAAGCAAGTCTTACTCTAAGTAAATTTATTAATCATATACTTTCATCCTGTGCCTATGTTTCCTTAGCCTATGTTAGGTAACTCTGGTTAGTAATGATTTTATCAAAGTTACAGAGCACATACGTAACTGAAATTTGTGTCTGGAAATGGATTTATTTGTCTGGAGTGTACTAAATATGTTCCATGGCGATCTTACGAAATTATTGTTAATTTTTTGTGGATATGGTTGAAGGAAGGTGGTTTTTGAAATTGTATATAGGGCATAGGTCCTTTCAGCTCTGATTTTCTAGTAAAGACTCCACTGTATTAAGAATAGCTTGTAAACCTCTTCCCACATGAAGGACTTTTTGACATCTGGGTGAAAGGAGCTGTCATCTGTGCACTTCTTAAAATCATTACTGTATCTGATATGAAATTAATACTCCTTATAAACTCAGCAGAAAGTGCTTTATCTTCAGTGAAGTTCACACCTGTGTGAAATTTTGCTGAAGGGAAGTGAAATGCCAAATGTAGCTCAAGGAAGGAAGGCGGAAAGGAAGGAAGGAAGGGAGGAAGGAAGGCGGAAAGGAAGGAAGGAAGGAAGGGAGGAAGGAAGGGAGGGAGGAGCAGAATGGCACACTGCCCACTTAGTTGACTCAAGCCTTCTCAGTCAAATGAATCATCAGTTTGGATGTGGAAGACATTTATGATTATGAGATCTGGCTCTTCTCCTTTCAAGCTGAGACTCCATGGTCTTTAAAAATACAGGGTATTTCTCAGTGACATTTACTTAGATTACCGACCTTCCCCAGGAAATGGAAGTAAACCCGTATCTCCATAAATTCTCCTTTAAAGAGAGAGACTGCTTAAAGGACTAGACACTTAGGATAAGCACCCCACAGGGAGGCTTAACATGCCCTTTTCCAGTGACACTGAACCAGGTGTAGATTACCTGGTCTGATGTTTAGCAAAGCACTGCACCTAACATGAAGCAGCCTTCTTTTCAGAGCAAGCCAACTGGTCTAAGATTTACAGCTACCTTTATGCTTCTGTGGTAGTATCAGTACCCAATCCAGCTATTCTGTAGATAATCTGGACGTGATTTATATCAATTTATAATTGCTATAATTACCATACAAAAGATTGCAGTTTGGGAAGAGTATATCTGTGAATGATTACATACTAAGTACCAGAGACACCCTCTCACACACATGACCAGGACCATCGGGAGCTATCGTAGTTCTAGTCTGCCTATGATTTTTATATTTTTATAACTCCCTGCATTCTTAGTTCAATAATTTACAAACCTTTCTGCTTACATCCTACCATTAAGCCATCTAAAGTTGCTACCACAGTATTGGCCTTGTTGGTTGTTATTAAGATGTCTTAGTTTTTTGGTTTGTTTTGGTTTGAACTTGGGGTTTTCTTGTTTGGCTGGGTTTTGGTTTTGGGTTTGTTTTTTTTTGTTAAGAGTTAAGTAGCTGCAGAACAAAGTAGTCACTTCAGCGAAGTGCCAATAAAATGTATTTTCTCAGCCGTGCTGTTTCTAAGCCCCAGTTAGGGGCAAATGAATAGAGACTAGACAAACCTCCGACTCCAGGAGGGTTGGGTTTTACTGGAAGACTTCCAACACTGCTTTGCACTGGAGTTGTTCTATAGCTAAATGTCTAATCCGCTTTGTGCCATGGTGTTAGACAAACTTCATCAACACTTAATTGATGTAAATTAACATGTACTGTAGAATTGTTCATACAATTCTGTAGAAAAATTAAAAACAATACAGCAGACTATGATGATTTGTGACAAATCATGATACCGTCTTCCTACCTGGTTCAGTGGTAGTGGTAAGACTAAAAGAGTACAACACGCATTTCTTGTTTGACTGTGATGGCTGGAATGGAAGAAAAATATTTCTCATGAGAGGTACACATAATTGCAGCCCATAAAATCCTCTGTTAAATGGGCTGTACATTACACAAGTATATGCAGGCAATTTCCTTTTAGCCCGTCTCCCTCTCTCCCCTTTTACATTCTTCTTCCCCTCCCCCTCCCACATAAAAACACTTGGATTTAGCATGTGCTAAAAGTTAAATGCAAGGATTAAAACATGGTTTAAATTCCTAACAGTAGATCAATACTTTTGACATCATTGAACGCTATGGCTCATATGAATTCATCTTTGAAGGTAAGAAGTCATCAACATATATGTGACTCTAATACTAGTGATTAAATACCGTCTTCCCTTTGGGTTCTACAGCTGAGGTATCATTCTTGGTACAGTATTTTTCAGTTCTGTTAGGTTTACATCAAAAGTGTTACGATAAATGCTCTCTTCAAATATATGGATGTTCATCTGGATAAATATCCTACCTGCCTTGATAATTAAAAAACGTTTAAACTAATCTTGCCAAATTATTTTTTTTTTAAAAATCTGGGGTTTGTACCTGTATAAAAAGTAAAAATTTATTATTCTTATCTGTTTTATTCAGTAACTCGTCTCTTTGGAAGTAAAATGTCCAAAGAAATGTCTGATAAAATTTTAGACAATCCATTCAAAAATAAAGATTCCAAGAATTCCAAGTAACCACAGTTGTTTGCACTTATGCATTAGACAGAGACCTTGTCTTTGATATCGGATTCTGACCTAAAAGGTACCTAGGGAAAACACAAGCCATTTCAAATGTGAAAAGGGAAAAAGTGCATTCTACTAATTAAATGAAAAACATCCTGAGATTATTTGTCAAAAGGTAAAAGTTTTCACTCCATCAAGGGGTCATTTGGGGAAACATTGCCTAGATCTTTGTTTTACAGTGAATCTCATCCTCAGATTTCTCAGTTTACAGCCCAGCATGCTGGCACAGTTATCCCTAGTGATCTGAACACAAATCCCTTTTGATGTTGAAGATTAAAACTAATTCACTGGGACTCTTGGAAATACAAACCCAACCCATTGTGGGGGCCACATTTGCCATGTGCAGTCAGGGTGAATAACTAGACTATTCTATACTAGAAGTGCTTCTACATGATAAAATAGCTGCTATTAGGTCACGTTCTCTGAAGGGAAAGACAGGAAAAAGGTATCAACAACGATGAACAAAATGTGCCTATGATCAGTGATCGACTGGTCGCTGCAGAGTGGCCAGATGGCAACTCAGACCTTGCTGAATCCCCTTTGGTATCAGTAGCCACCTTCAGTGCTCAGAGATCCTTGCGCCAGAAAAGCAGAACTGTCTGTGTATCCAAAATGCTTGAATCATCACCATTACGGAGTTATACCCCTTTCTGAAATCTAAAGCATAGCCAAAAACTCTGATTATAGTTCAGTAATGATAGCACAATACTTTTCCCTTCTTGTACTTGCAGGGTTTTTTGGAAGTGCATGTAAACTAGTTGAGTTATTCAACTGCTTTAGTTGTCTGATTGCACAGCTGATTACAGATGTAAACAATCAGCAGACATGAGCTTTGCAGATACAATTAATCACAAAACGCACCCCAAAAAAATATAATTCTGCATCATAAAAGTTAAAAGCTTGTAAGCCAGAATGCAAACAGGGATTTGAAATATTGAGGAAATATTAGGATTTTTTAACAGGAAATTTTCTTTAATATTATTATGTAATATTTTAAATAAGCAGTTTGTAATTAGTTTTTTAAAAGACCATTGCTGTCAGGAATATTGTAACTATAACTGCACAACTTAATGATCATTGAAAGGAAAATGTCAAATTTACCCAAACACTGTATTTTACCCATATTCCAAATCATTTCATTTTGTAATTATAGCTGTAAATTTTATAAAGGCAAACTTATGATTAAGATTAAAAGCTAATATAAAATAAAGTAAAACCTGTAATAGCAAAGAAAGAATGGCTCCTAAATCTAGAATACACATAAATCCCTAGCTGTCCATTCTCTTTACAAAGAGAAGAGACAGCTCTTTTATCCCATTTTTCTTTATCCCTCTTTCTCTTTTATCCCTTCAAATATGGAGCTTAATCACCCAGGATTACTATGTGTACTTCCTCTGATCAACACAATAAGAAGTTAGCATCTCAGAATAATAAAAAGTATTAAAGACTGAGGAAAAAAAAAAATCTCTTTCCCTACGTAAATCCAGGGTAACTGGAAGCAATGCGGTTGAGCTGCGTTTCCGCACTGTGGATAGGAGTAATGCATACTTCAGGTCTAGGGTGGATGGAGAAGGGTTAAGACACCCATTAGTGGATTTTGTCTAGATTGTTGATTCAGCTTCTTTTTCCATTTTGTTCCTGTGTGAATGTGACCAACCATAATGTAAAAGAAATAGTGAAATGAGCTGAATGTAATTGCAACTCTTCAAGCTCAGTGAAATTAATGTTTCTGTGCCTTTCCCTGATATGTGTTGGCTGTGGGCTAATGTGACTGTGGAGCTTCAGGAGGCCTCCTGGGAATGCTCCCATCCATGGCCATCATGGCAAAGATGTTTCAACATACTGTCCTAAGTCATGAACCCAAAGCCTCCAGGGCAGCAAATTGGCAAAGAAAATGTGGCTAATTTTCTGTTTGGGGCATGTCATCATTGTGTTTGAACATGGAATAAAATAAAAAATAATGAATCCACAGTGATTACCATTGGACAATTTAAAGGTTTCCTTTACTATTTCTGTTCTCTTTTGGGAAGCATTCAGATAATACAGTCCCATCATAGTCAATGATAAAAAAATTTCCATTACAAAAGTTACTCTGTAGGATGTTAAGCTCTTTCTTCCTCTCACTTGGATGTACCATCAGCGTATCTATGTAATTTGCATCAAAGAATTATAACGTAAGTGTCAGAGGAGTTCTCTACACTGTCAAGGTTGATTTTCAAAAGTATTGAAACATGGAGGACATTCAGGAAACATCTGGAAGAAAAATGAATGCTGTGCCAATATTTCAAAAGGAATAAATAGAATAACCTATTTAGTTATAAGCTTGTCATCATAAAATCAGTCTGAGAAAAAAAAATAAGAAACATCTAATATGGGACTCAGTTTATAAAGAATTAAAAGAGAGTAATTTAATTAATTCAAATCAACACAGGTTTCTGGAAAACAGATCTGTCAAAGTAACTGGAGGGCTTTCTTGACATATACAGATCTGACTTATAAAGGTACTGTTGCTGTAATATTCTTGGATTTCTATTCTGACGATATGGCACAGTATCTTGATAAATAATGTGAAACAATAAAAAAACCCTATATACTGTACATGAAGTGTGTTAAACGTTATCTAAATAATAGCTCAGTGTAATTATAAGCAGGACTCATTAAGTGGCTACAGAGGTTGATTCACAGGGATCAGGTTTTGGCTCTGAGCTATTTAAAGAGGTTATGAATGTCTTGGGGGAAATAATTACTGATACAGTCTTCAAATGATGCACAAATTACAGAAGGAGGGAACAAACAGATGGAGGCAGAAGAATGACTGGATACTGGTCAAGAAAAGTCTTCACAGGTTACTAACTGCACCTCTCAGCAAAGAGTTCATGAATGCAGCCTGTTCTCACAGAATGGAGAACTCTGTCGTGGTAAGCCACAGCTCCAAAAACACTTGGGATCACACTGGATGGGTCTGTGGGAAATGAGTCTCCGGTGCAGCAGCGGATACACTGGTTAGGAGTTGCCAAATCTTGTGGTGGGAAGGCAGCTTCAGCTCCATGCCCCCAGCACCAACCAGCAGTGAGGCTGAGCACATGCTCCCAGCAGTCACATGCCCGCAGAGCACACATATACACCGCGTACGTTGGTCAGTATAGTAGAGTTCAGTAAATTGCCAGCCACGCAGGTAACACAGACAGACACACAGAGCACTCACACAAACACAGGCAGCACTGAGGGACTTACCCTGTCCCCATCTCTGCCCGAGCAGGGTGGAGGTTGGCTCCTGAGAATATGTGTGTACACATGTGCAATGTGGATCCTTCCAGCAGCTGGGCTCAGACAGCCACTCTTCCCAGAAGAGTTTTTATCACCCAATTGAACAATACCTGCACTCTGGGACCCAATGACAATTTTCAAGCCAGAACTGGGAACCATCTACCTCTCCATGTGCCCCATTTCCAGTAGAGATATCCTTGGCTCCCAGGCTGGAAGGCACTAGCCATGCTGGCTCCCCGCCCCGTCCAGAAGGGCACCTGTGCTCAAAGGGCTCCCTTATGCACCCCTGCCTTGCACAAGAGGCAGAGCCACCATAAGCAGAAAGGCTGAAGCCAGCCTTGTGCACGTGCATGGAGAAATGTCAAGCTGGAGCAGAGTAGCCCCTGGGTTCAATACTGATGCCACCACTATGAGAAAGGAAACTTTCATAAGCTCTTCAGTTTAGCAGTGTTTTTGTAAGCTAGAAGCCTTAAATTTGAAGCTAGATAAATTAAGATTAGAAAGTAGGCATGTTTGGAACAGGATATTTTTGCTTGGACAACTTGTCGATTGATGTATTGAATTCACTATTTCTCAAAATGTTGAAATCAGAACTAGGAACTTTTTGGGGTTTGGGTTTTGTTTTTTGTTTTTTTTTTTAAATTTATGCTTAATTCATGCAAGACCTAATTGAGGGAAATAGTTAATTGTCTGTCAAGGAGTAGGTCACAACTGAAGGTCATAATAATTTTGCTTTGCCTTATGATCTATGAAAATGGGCTTTAAGAGATGCTTAGTCCTTGCTGAAAAATTTTCCCAGTCTTTCATCCCATTGAAACATTGAGTTGAAGCATCCTTTTACATCACGTCCAGGTCTGCTAAGTGAAGGGGTTTTTTACTAACCAAAAACAGCCAGACATAATATTTTCGTGCATTTTTATTACCAGATATATGAATTAATCTCAAAAGCAATTCATCAATTTTTAAAAAGAATAGTATAGCTATCTGGACAACCATCATTCTTTATGGGCGTTAGAGACACATGGCTGTATTGTGAAATTTTCACTATAAAATGCAACATCACTTTTCCAAACTGGATTCAGTTTTAAATCTCTTAAGGTAGAAATGTATAATATGTAAAACACAACATCTCAGGAAATGCCTTGACAATGAATTTTCATGGGTTTGGGTTTTGTCCAGGAAAGCAGGGCTTCATCACACATAACAGTTACCTGGGAAGACAAATGCCGTAACTCCAAACATTACCCCTTCCTTCTTCTTCCTCCAGCTTTATATACTGAGGATGATGTCATATGGTATGGAATATCCCTTTGATCAGTTGGGGTCAGCTGTCACGGCTGTGTCTGCTCACAACTTCTTGTGCGCTTCCAGCCTAATTGCTGGAGGGGTGGTGTGAGGTGCAGGAAAGGCCTTGACTGCTTAGCAACAACCGAAAACATCAGTGTGCAATCAACAGCACTCCCATCCCAAATCCAAAGCACAGCACCACACCAGCTGCCAGCAAGGAAGTCAACGCCATCCCAGCCGAAACCATGACAATAGGTTACTAACAAAAACGGGCGACAAGAGAGAGGGTAGGCAAGGATTCAAGGGATAATTTTCTTATTTTGCTTAAAAGCATCTCCCAATTCCTTTTCTTTATTTCTATTAAAGTCCATATAATTAGAAAAAAATGCATTAGATGGCCATACCAGAGTTGATGAGAAGGGGAAAATATTTTGTCTAGCTCATCTGTAATGATATTTAAAAGTTTGATGAGTGGGAACTATTGTTTCTAAATTTTATCAGTTTCACGATGTTGTTTTCAAATTAATCAAGCTAATATACCATTATTTTAAACAAGTAATAAGTCAACATAAGAAATACTTTGTATGTATATGTGTGTACATTATATACATGTATGTTTTCATAATACATCTGGGTTTGCTTTTTTTTTTTTTGTAAGGAAGAGAATGAAAAAGCAATCACTTAACATCCCAAAGTAAACATTTCCTTCCACGTAGTTTTGAGTACTAAAGACAGTGACTTGAAAGAATGGAAAAAAACGTAGAGGGCAAAACAGTTTGTCTAGCAGAATAGCTCTAGACTGCTAGACTGAAATGACCTTTACATATAAAAGAAGGCCCCCTCCCCGCTTCCCTGGATCTGAAAGGTTTTAGGAGAATCACCTCTACTAACTTCTTTGTGCTACAGTGACATTTCTCTTTTATTCCATTGTGCATATATTATGGTCTTGAGTATGTAGCTGCCTCATGTATTTTAATTTGTGTATTGTGCTAATAGTGTAGCACAATTGTTTCATAGAAAACATCATTCTCCTCCAAAGGGCTATGGACTCCAAAATACTCTAGCAAAACATCTCCTCATTTTGATAAAATAGAAAGTATTGCTTCTGCCCTCACCAATAGAGACAGAAAATGTAACCTTCTCCAGTGGATCTTCTAAGATCTACAGTGTTTCAGATACTTGAATTTGCAGTTTTAATTTTCATAGATCCAAAACAGTTACAGGGTCTCCACTGCTGGAAGCTCCCTAAGCTGAGAGACCTGAGATATGAAGCTGTGTGTTGGGAATCATGTAAGTTACTCTGCAGAGGCATGAGGATCCAGCCTGTACCTGTGCTCGATAGGAGCTTTATCAACTCACATCTCTGGGTTTATATCATTCTCTGTGCTATACAAAAAATGGCCACACACTACTGTCAAATATCGCTCTTTATAGGCTTTTAATAGTTATAATCACAGTGTTAATTTGGCAGCAAATATCCTTACATTTGCCTCTTGTTTGTTATTCCCTCTCCGTACAAACACTATTTTGCTTATGCTCTTAGAGCATCTTAGTGACACCACCACTAGATCCACCCTTGCTGGTGAAGGACGTAGATCATGATACCACTGATTCAACTAAATCTTCAGTTATATATCCACTGGTTAGACAGTGCTTCAGTGATTCAAATCATTTTATCAGATCCTTATGTCATATTTCCTAAGTTAGCACACACCATTTATTGGAATACTATTCATTTTTTAAAAGTGAAGAAAGAGGATAAAAAAGATCAATATTATCATTAAAGATATAGCAGCCAGTATGGCTATCATAATTTTGTACTCTCTAAATGATTCATGGAGGTTAGCATCCTAAATTTTGATTGTTTTTTTGTCTGGACAATTATACAGGTACTTTATGAAAGAAAGAATGCAGATTTACAGTCAAGTATACTTTATTGTAAGTATATGAGCTTGAGTTTATAGTATCCTGACCTTTAAGTGTTTAATTCTTCCATGTTTCCTTAGAAAAGAGAATATACGGCCAAATTTGGTTGAAGACTTAGACTTCATAAGAGGAAAAAAAAAATTATGTTGTGAAACTTTTTTAATAATGTAAAAAAGATAACCCCCCATTTGAGATTTTCTTAAGATAAAAATTTCCTTTTAGAATTTACAGCAAAAACTTAACTAAGGCGTAAAAACTTTAAGAAGTAATTTGACTGGAAAGCTAAATGAAATTAGTTTTTCAATATGCCCAAGCTTAGAGGAGTAAAAAAATGTGAATCTAAAATAAATTACAAGAGTATATTTGATTTGGAAAAGATCTGGGAAAATGTATTCTTCATTGCATAAAAGAGATGACTGTTGTTGGTAGTTCTTGCTGGTAGAATGTCTTGTTAGTGAGAGAGAGCAGGATACATGCTTTTGTATACACACTACTTACCTTTAATGATAGTCTCAGTTTTCATGGACCTTTTTCCCTTCACCACATGTTGGGAGCTGAAGTCAGGCATTGGACAAATGTGCAGCTCCATAGACTTGCCCATAATATTT
Organism: Stercorarius parasiticus; assembly: GCA_013396915.1. Classification (NCBI taxonomy): domain Eukaryota; kingdom Metazoa; phylum Chordata; class Aves; order Charadriiformes; family Stercorariidae; genus Stercorarius; species Stercorarius parasiticus. The sequence goes on from VWZL01003624.1 coordinate 105,868, forward strand.
TGTATCCTTAACTTTGTACATTTTATGCACTTGAGAAGGCAGTAGTTACAAATCAGCTAACCATTGCTTAAGAGGACAAGAATCCTTCTCAATACATCGGTAATTCTGTTCGACCTGAAAATTAATGCAACTGATCCACTTAAGAACCTCATGTCTGCTAAAGGTTTTGTACCTGTAAGTTTCCAGGCAGTACTTATGGTTTTTTTGTTTGGGTAATCTGTGGATGAGGAGTTACGGCTTCCTCTGAGGTTAGAAGATGCCATTCCTAAGGGAATTTTTAAGTTATGCTTTTGGAAGTATCAGTCTTCCATGAAGACCAATGTTCTCCCTGTCACTTCTTAGAGAAAACAACTCATCTCCATCCTTCTTTTTACATTGCAGGAACAACAATTCAAGAAGGTAGCAGAAGTGTAAGTTATAATTCATCCACTGATGTAATTCTTGTAAACAAGCCGCTCTGTCTTGGCCTACATTAGCTGTGCATGAGATCTGCAACTTTTTCATCAAGCGATTAACAGTAACTTTGTAACTAAGCTGACAAAAAATCTTTTAAGTATTTGATTTTTAAGCAATGAGAAGAGTTTAAGGAAATGAGCCAAAACACTTTGGAAGTTCACAGCAAGATCACCTTTGTGTATCTTAGCATCAGGGCTCATTTTGCACTGCAAAATATGTATGAGAAGCACATTCTGTTGCTGGGAATGAGACAAAACACTCCGAAGTGTTGATACAATCTGAGGATGCCATAAAGGATGTACAAACTTTGAATTTAAACAATGCACACTGAGGGAGTCAGGGCACACTTATAAATTAGGCTTATAAAGTATTCATCAGATCACTTCTGTGCATTGAACTGATGCATATGCATTATACATTTGCTTTCCCTTCTACATCTCTCTCTCGATCCTTCCATATGCAATTCATGCGAGTTTAGTCTCTCAAGTTCAGTTAATATCAGTGGACGAATCTGGAGATTATAAGAAGGCTTAACGCTACATTTCTGTGTTTGCCTGTGATTTCAGTATATGCTTGTGACTCCGAAGGTTCAAAAATATGATTGTTTACAAACTTCATACATCCACTATGGGACTGTTGTGCTTTACACTAGCTGAGGATAATGTCGTTGTGAATCTACCTCACAAAAAGCAGAGCAGACAAACTGAAAGGACTAGCAGGTTGCAAATTATCCAAATTTAAAACAATTATTGTTTGGGCCTTATGACCATGAGGTTAAAAAAGTAGAATATAAACAGAAATATATGCATTTTTGCTGATATGGTTTTTTGTTTCCCTCCTCATCCTCTCCTCCTATTTTCACATCCCTTCTCTGAAAAATCATTGGCAGATTTCACAACAAAAGACAGATAAACCTGAAGATGGTTCCTTCCGCTCTGTTTTAGAGACCTTCCTTTGACAGAGAATTTAAGGAATCAAGGTAATTGCTTCCACTCAAGAGATTCTAATCCAATTTAAGAAGAAAAATTGAGTGAAGTGTGGGAGTTGAAAGCGGAACAAAAATGTTATCTTACATATTGTGACCAGGACTGAAATAAAAAAAAAACTAGTAAGTTATGCTTACCATGGTTATGCTGATGTAATTGTCCAAAGAAACCTACTTTCTAATTCTAGTCAATAGTTAAAGTTTTAATGTGAGGTTTTATCCATAAATAAACCTCTAAAAAGAAAAGCAAAAATTCCGATTAAGCTATCTACACATACTTATGAAACAAGATGTATTACCTATATATTGTCTTTAGGAATTGCTGCTTTCCTGCCCGGTGGATGTATGCATTGTGTGCATGTGCATGTGTTGAGGAAGGAGAAGTACCACTGTCCTAAGTGCAAAAGGTGTTACTGTTATGATAACCGATAGCAATCACACATACCTTTCAGTTCAAACAAAGTACAGAGAGATGCAGCTGAATTAAATACTCCTTGCATACAGAGCACAGTAGTACTACAAACTTCAGTATTATTGCAAAAATCGTGACAGACAAAATTCTCAATGGAGACACATAACACACTGTCTATAAAGCAATGTATGGTCATGCACTGAATATTAACATCTCAATCTGAGAAGCAGGGAAAAATTATGTACCAATAAATAAGTATGTATTTTACTAAACAGTAAGGAACCCAACAGCTTTTGCATTAGTCATAAAAGAACTGTGAATCTAGTAAAGATTATCTCCACTGGGATTGATAAGAAAACAAACCAAAGCCAAACCCACCTGTAAAGGAGTCAAAAGTAGCTGTTGTTCACTGTACACCTATGATAAAAGCTCTATTAGATGAAATAAATTACATGCTACCAAGGGAATGTCTTCCCGCTCTGAAGACTTAAGGGACCATTCAGTTCTGCTTATGCACTTACATGGATGAGGGAAAGAGGCTGGGCATGACTCATCCTGACAAACAAAAGCTATTCCCAGAATCAATGTGCAGACCCTAAAAATATCAAGGCAAACAAACAAAAACGTGTAAAAGAGAAAAAGAAGAAAACATCTTACATAAATACAGGAGGTGAAAGAACAGATACCCATCTGAGATATCAATTAAATATAAAATAATACATTGGTATGGAAACAGGGAAAAGCAATCATTCAGAGTTTAATGTCTTATTCCATTAATATCATGTATGCATAAGTTGTCTCTTACAATATTGCTTCTAAAAATACCACATTTTTGTCTCCCACAATTTACAAAAAGAAGTGCACTTCACAACCATTAGCCACATCTCATTTTTGTGATAGCTTCTCAGTTGATATAATCCACTGCAGCTTCATCCATGCCAATGGAGCTTTTCTATATTAATTTAAGCTCTTCCTCTTTTCCTTAGATGTTCTGCACATCACATCTGCATTTTATTGAACATAAAATGGTTTTGGTGTTCATTAAAATCCAAATAATATTGAAAACAAATAAACTTCCACAATCAAAATATCTAAACACGTCTATTTTACAGTTGTATGACCACCTGTTTAAAAGGTCCTCCCTCATTTCTCTCTCTGTTATAACTCCCTTCAGGCAATGTATTACAATATCTATTTTTCTTCCAACAACATTGGCCAGAGGATCATTAGTGGGGAGAAAAATTCATCTATCACAGACATAATATAGTATTTATGTCTCATAAATGCTTGATTAGTTTAGAAGACCCAAAATCCTCTAGGGAGTGTAGCAAATTCAAAAGCTGTTCCTAAATGATAGAGTAGATGCTTGAGTTTCTGACCTGCCTAGCTACTAGCTAATATAAAAAAAATACAGGCAGACAACACTTTGTTATATGGAACATATATTTGCCTACTCAACATCAGGAGTAGCATGCACCCAAACTTTGCACCTGCAGTTTGCAAAATCTAATGCACTGGATGTCAGCTGGTGCAAACTGGCATAATACTACCAAATCAGCACCTAGAGAATCTAGTTGGTTGCTGTTACAGGGTTTTATGTGAGAACTACGGTCTTGAAATCACTGAAAAATAGTGATTTTTTTTTTAAACTAAGATTTGGGGGTTGGACTAGATGATCTCCAGAGGTCCCTTCCAACCCTATGATTCTATGATTCATCTGTCTCTTGTTCTTCAGCAGTGCTTCAGAACATTTGAAAGTGGTTCTGATAGTAGGAAAATGGAAAATATATATAGGTAGAGACAATATACTCACAGATCATGGCTTATGCTTTATATATTTTTTTTCTGCATTGGTAGTGATGCTGATTTCTACTTTTTGGAGGCAACTAACATTTAGCAGCTTATTGGCAGATGGCCAAGAAATATTTCAGTTTGATTTATTGTTTTAGAAACAATGCCTTGGAATACAAATCTGATTTGGCTCTTAGATTAGGAAAGTAGTACTAAGTGAAAATGTTAATTAGGCTCCTAGTGGCCACTTAACACAGCAGTCCTCAGTTTCAAAGAGCAGTCCTTGATGTGCCACAAGGAGCTGCACCATCTCACAGTGGTACCATTCCTCTGAGACTTCCAGCAGCAAAATTGTATTAGAGGATGGCTACAAATATGTTAATCTCTTCATATTAATTTTCCATGTAAGGAGTTGCTGTAGTTGCCATAGGAATGTTATATAATTGCATATTGATGGTGGGGTGGCTTACGTGGTTATTGAGTAAGTCAACATTATGAAGTATTCAGAGGGCCTTTGGCCGACTTAAAGGAATTTTTCAAGCATGATAGGGAACTGCTTGGAACAGAATAAAAAAGGTTAGTAATGGTTTAAAAATGTAATTATTGCACAGGTATATGTAATGCACAATCTCTTTATCATACTGTATTATCTTCTTTTCTCTTGAAAAAGTTATAAGCATCTCCCTATGCTTGCTTCCATTTGTCACAAGTAACCTTGAGAGTGCTATTATGTTCACATTATGGTGACTACATTGTGCCTTTTTGGCATGTCATTCATGCAGCCAAGCTGCCCTGGGTTGTTTGTGAAATGCTGTGAATGTTGAAACACGACTGATTTGACAGATGTCAGGGTACGCTAAAGTATTTGGGATATGAATGCAAGATCACCTTTTTTAAACAAAATGCCATGAAGACAGGGTCAGACAGTAAACGCTTGCTGGGTAGCATAGAGGAGAATGCCAAGATTCATAATTGGGATAGAATTCCAAAAATATGGACCCAGCCTCAGGTCCTGCTGTGAACCTCCTTTTCATCTCGTCTGAGTACAGAAAATCCATGACTCCTGAATTCTGTGATGCTGGAAATATGTGTTTCACACATGAACACATATATTTTTTAGATATGTGTTCACATATCTAAAAAAATTACTTCTTCTGCCTAGGACAGCTTAAATTGATCTTGAGCAATGCCTTAGTTCTATGTATAGTTGCATGCAGTGTAACAGGACATGGAAACACGATAGCAACATGAAGAGTTTTGCTGCCAGGCCCTTGGCCTCCTTGTTCATTTGAGCATCCCCTCTCCCCACCACAGGCAGGTTTCCATTGCCGCTGTGTCTTAGTTACCTCAATACACTGGACCTCCCAGACCCCCAGGTTAAAAGGAGATGATAAGACTTAGCTGAATGAAAGCTTGGTCTTCAGGTTTGACAATTCATTCACTGGGTTGTCCTGGTTTGAGGTAAAACAGAACCAACTTTCTATTCAGTAATTTTACTTCTTAGCTAGGCCTCTTCTAACTCTCTGAAATTAACAGCATGTTGTGCTGAAAACGGTTTGTTCAGAGTGATAAGACCAATGTTTACAGTTTGTGCCAAGGAATGGGATGCAGAGAGGCTCTTGCTTATACTTATTGCTATAACAACCAAGGTCAGCTAATTTTGTTATTTGCCCCATTGGAGGGTCAGAAGGGGAAAAGCACAGAGGGGTCCCACCTGCAGGGAGGAGCGGACNTTAGTTTCTTCTGAACTCATAAATCCCTTTATCTCTCCTCCTCCTCTTCGTGTACAAGAAGCTGGGGGGGAGCATCTGTCACTGGCCATTGGCCAATTTGGCCAAAACCATGACATGGGTATATGCTGAAAGGTCCCCTTCCTCCCTCACATTCCCCAAGGAAGTTTGGGTGGGAAGCTGTTGAGAGATGATCGGTATGCTGTCACTTTCTCAGCCTGGCTTTTCTGACCGGAACAACCAATGTTGATTGCAAACAGAATTTCAATGCCAGAGTTAACATTGCCTGTGTCGCCAGCTTAATAAATAGAGCAAAGAAACCCTGGCACAATGCGCTGCACAGAACTGGAGCAAAGTCACTGCTAGCTAATGTCTCCAGCAGTGGAAAATGCACCAATGGTTTCTGGGTCTGTGGGTTTTTCCACTGGCTTTATTCCAGATGCTGGAATCCCAAGGATGATGCATGCAAGATCTCAGTGGCTTTGTGATAAAAATTGTGTGGATTTTTATGATATTAGTTCCCAGACAATTTCCCTGTCTAATGATTTCTTATGGGTGATGCTTGTTCTAGATGACATCTGTTGTATCTGTTTATCCATGCCTTGCATGTATTTTAAACTGTAGTATTATGCAGAATCATCCATATAGAATAAATGCTGCTGTCCAAGAAATTCAACGTAGTAACAATGAAAGTAAAATCACCTTCAAAAGGTATAAATGCCCAGTTTTTAATACTTTGGGCTGTAAGACTGATGGTTACATAAAGTCCTAAATGTTTCTCTTGAGTCTTCTTAAAACAGTATCCATATACTCATAGTGTAAATCTATTTTTAAATGAACCTCTCTGAAGATGCCAGAGAATAAAATATATCTATCCATTTTATTATTTCGTTGCTTTGAAACAATGTTCTCAAAGTACCAAAAAAGAAAAACAAAACCAACAACACCTCCACCACAGAAATACATTGTACAGGTCTCTTATTTAAACATATGAACAAGGAAGAAATCTTCAGTGTTTCACCTGATTTATGACCGACACATTTCAGTGTCTGCTTTCAGTTAAGAAAATTATTTTGAGCTTTGTCATACTAGCAGTTTCGATAAGATAGAAGTCAGTATGGGATATATGATGTAAATAAAGAAGATTATGTCCTCTAAATATTTCCATTTATTTGTTGGTTTTGCTGTCTTCCAAGCTTTAAAGTTCACTGTTGACAAAGTGACTGAAATGTTGTAAATGAATAATTTCACTTGCATGCAAAATATGACTGCTACAGTAATAGAGAGCTCAGTGTAGTATACCAGTACATTTGGCAGGCAGAAAACTGACAATTACAAACTTGAGATTTTAGAAGGTTATTATTAGTTTTTACTTTCTCACAGTAACATATATTCACAAATAATTCACAATTTCAATTACTTATATGGAAAAAATTACTTGCAAAGTGACTTTTTTTATTTTTTCTTTTTGTTGAGATTTTCCTTCTGCATTCAAATAGAGTTCAATATGTGTTACCTGCAAGTAACAGGTAACAAGTCTAAAAGTATTCCTACTGGGAGGAGTTTGTTTTGTTTTGGTTTTGTTTGTATGGTAAGGTAAAATGTGTAAGATTTGTGTGGTTAATTAAATTTAAAAACTGAGTATTAATTTTTAAATTCATTGTACAGTTCTGCTATGCCATTTGATATTTTTCTGAACTGGAGATAAATTTTTTATTCTCTTAGGAAAGACAGATAATTAGCAGGGGAAAAAAAATCCTAGAAATTGCAGAACACAGAGACCTTCATCATAAATTCAGTTATTTGAAATGCATAGAGATATTGATCAACACCATTTATCAGTGATATCTGCCTTTTATCAGTTGTTTATGTAACATCATAGATATGTAATGGGGCTTCACAGAGAACTGACTGTGCTTGTTAACTTTTAGGCTGTCCAAAATACACCGTGTATTTGTGATGTTTGGACACCCCATGAAAGACAGATTATGGAAAAAACATATAAGAGCAATTGACAGCAATTAACCCTTTTGCTAACGAAGACACAAAGGAGGCTGAAATGGACTCAGTTTAAAAAAAATAAATTAAAAAAAAGAGAGAGTTTCTTTGTCAGGGAAGAAGCCTTCTGACAAATCAGTGAGAAGGAGGGTGCATAACTAATAGCTACAGTATATGAGTCCTTTGAATCAGTTTGCAATGTTCAGGCATACCCTTGCATCTGTGGGTGAATATACATCAAACTATTACTCCATTTTGTTAAGTCCTCAGATATGTTTTTAAATCACACGTGGTAATAAGATTTTCTGCATGGCTGCATTCTTCTCTTAATTAATCCTGACTTTTGCTAGGATATTCTGTCTTCCCTCATGTGCCTAAAAACTTCAGAAGCCACGTGCAAATTACATTTTTAAGTAGTATACCATACCATAAAGATTTCAAACCTCAAAGAAGGTAGTGGGAGAAAAGCCACGTCCTGCTGGACTATGCATTCATGTTATTGAAAAATTTAACTGCATCTTCTATGTCTTGAAGGATGTAAGACTTCATCCTTCATCTTGAAGGATATAAGACTGGTGTACAGGAAATGATATTTTTATTTAATGAAAATGATTGTTTTGAAGCAAAATATTTGGTTGTATTTTGGCTATTGTCTTAGAAGAGTCGTAATTTCTTGGTTTTGTTTCTTTGTTTTGAAGTATTTAAATACAACTTCTCTGATGATAGAATTTTAAAAAACTATATAACTTTAGCTTTATCTACATAGAAGGAAAAGATAATTCTTATTTCCCTCCCTTCTGCCAGAAGATAGTTCCATTTTACTCAGCTATTAGTTGCTAATGGAATGAGAAAATAACAGATAAAATAAGATTTTCTCCATGGAAATGAATAGATGTTATTCTTAAAAGTATTATGAAGTTTTGCGTTTCTCATTGAAAAAGAAAATTAGTTGGAAAATTGCTTAAAACAAAAAAGAAATGTTACCACAGACTTCTAAAACAAAACAAACCCGTGGAAAATCACATTAAAATTCCAGTTAGAGACTGCCTAGGGGAAGAGAGAAATTCCAAGAAATGTCTGAGAGATTACAGTCTTCACCCTGCACAGCATCTGAGAAAGGCACAGTGCTCAAATTGTGTGATTTCCAAGCTCACTATGGGGAACAAACAGGGTTATAATGGAAGATGACTTACTAATAATATTTAATTGAGGTTCAGTCAACAGACAGTTACTCTTTTCTGTGAATACAGGCAACAAGTTGAACAAGAATGAATGGAAATTCATCATTAAAAAAATACTTCCCCTTTCACTGTGATCATTAAAAAAAAAATCAAACCCAAAAAAACCCACAAAGAAAACAAACAACCCCAAAACATTGCAGAGAGCTCTTTTCTTCAGATCATCTTGTTACCTTCAAGTACTTTGGAAGAGTATTTTCCCTTCCTGCTGCTTTTGCATTCCTGGAACATTTCTAATAAAAGTTTTCTCTCGTACTCTCATGCTAATTAATATATGGTAGAGTACTATATTGTGCAGTGTATATGCATATTACTGCTACTAACATTTTGCTACTTCTCTCAGTAATTAGCATGAGATGATGAAAGGACACATTTTTTGCTAATGAATGCTCATACAGCACTTTGAGCATGTAAAGCCCTATAGAAAGATGAAGTGCAATGTTTCCGGATCTTTCCCTCAAGCTTTATGTCCATGTTTGGCTGGCTTCATTTTTTCTCCTGTGGCTAAAGCCTTTCATTTACATATCGAATTTCAGTAATGTTAAATGATAAAATTAAAAGATAGAGAATATGGAAAGGTTACAATTCATATTCACAGGATACACCTGTGTGAAAAAGCAACAATGGGACTGATTTGCTATTACACGTTTCTAGTTTATAATAAAAGAGATTGTGAGGGGAGGAACAGTGGTGATCTAATCCTAGACCTAGGTAGAATAAATAAAAACCACAAGTCTTTTAATTATAATAACTAAAGTCACATGTATTTTAAGCAGAAAAAATTAAAAAAGACAAGATTTTTTTTTTGTTTAAATAGGTTTAAATTATTGCCTAGGGCGGAGCTGGTGTAATTAGCTGATACTCTTTTGATATCAAGCTAAATTGATGAACTCAGATTGCATAGATGAAAAGCTGTGCTCCTTTGCAGATGCCCATGTGCATTTTTATGACTTGTTTAAATGTGATGGGAAAAAGTGCAAGGTTTTTTGCAGAAAATATTTTTTCAAAATTCAAAAGCAATTAGGATTTTCTGCTGCTCAGCTGAAGATACTGCATGTTTCACAGAGTGCTGAGCACTTTTCTGGTGTAAAAGCAAACTCAAATTTTTCTCAATTTGGACACATAAAAGTAGATGTACAATTTTTTTTAGTTTCCTTCTCTCCTGCAGTTTACAGGAGGAGGAAATTTGTTCTTTATTAAATTTGTCCTAACTGTTTTTTTTTTTTTCTGCAGAACTGAAATTTTAGGCTCTGTTTATAGTTTCTTTTCTAAAACAATAAAAGAATGATGGATGTTAAAACATAGGCACAGTTCCTTAGAATGTAATAGTTGTGGCACCATAAAAGGAAAGTTGTACCTATGATAGGACAGAAACTTAAACAAGCAGTTTTCTGAGAAGAAAATGTCACAGACTCTGGTTTTCAAGAAAATGTAGTTAAGTAAATCAGTTCAGTTTGTTTTCATGTATTTTTATTCCAAAATATGAAATTTGAGCATTTCAACAGTATGAACCTGTGAAAAAAAAATCAAAACAGATTAAAAAAATTCTTATTTGTGTTCTAATACTGTGATATAAAAGAAATTATGTATTCAGAAGTGGATTATGGACTTCCTTATCTTATCAATGTGATAGGGTAATACATTTCAAATGCTCATAAATTATCATAGCAATAATAATACCTGTCAGCCTACATTGTCCAGGTTCAGAGTTCTCCTGAATTCAAAATACTTGTGCATGCATATTTTCAATATTGTTTCACTAACTTCTCTGAATGCTTGTGTTAGCAGTGTTCCATGTGACATAAGCATTCTGCCAAATTTATTGACATCCTGACTTTCCAAATACAGAGTTTTCTGTTCCTGAAATAATGAAAAAACATTATTTTTTACCCTATAGCACATTTAGGTAATGTCTCAGTCTCACAGAATTCCAGTCTACAGCTCCTCTGAACACTTATCATGAGTAAACTCTTATAATATCCAGATCAATCGGGATGCTTTAACTGCAGAATATCTGCATCATTTTTAATGTAAGAAAATGAAAACTGAATACAATATTCCACATGAGGTTTTGTAGTTTTTTGTCAGAGAAGAAAAGGGAATTGACACTGACTTCAGTTTATGCAATGTATAGCTGAAAATTTCAGTTATTTTCTCTGGTTTGGAAAATTTGGGGGAAATATCATAGTTCATATACCCATGGAAGACACTTTACTGATCTGTGGTATTCTACTGATCTGCTCACATTTGAGATAATATGTATTTTCTTTTCATTTTTTTACCTTTTGTTATGGAAGACTCAGTTTCTTGTCTATCTGCATTTTCTTCCTGTGTGTCTGACAGCTTCAGCGTGACCCATAGTTTAAGTAAGAATTGCATGCAGTTCTAAGCTTCTTTGTTTCTTTCTTGGATATGTCCTTCAGGTTTTGTTGATACCCTTCTGGCTACGTGATGTCCTAACTACATAATTCCTCCTCAGGTAATGTTTCAAAGGCTGACATCTTTTGTTCTGGAGTTTTCATAGAGTTTTTAAATAGTTTTCTAAAGCTTTTTTCCTCAATTCTACGTTATCTTTACATTAAGATTCACTTCAATGCTTCCAATATACTGGTTTCTAGTAATTATTGCCTCCATTTCTACAATTTATCTGTATCATCTGTATGCTTTGTTTTAATATTTTCATTTAGAAACTTTGTAGGTATTAGTGATTACCAGTAGCTGATCTTGCAGAAACCTGGTTTAACATATTGGCTTCATTATTACTGCTGCGTCAAGAATAGCTAAGCAAGATATGGGGAATTTTCTGTAAACCTAATAGCTCCCAGATTGCTTGATAAACTGGATGTGATGTTTTGAACCTGAAAAATCATCATGGGCTTGTGGGAAAAAAAAAATATTAAACAGAAAAGTAAATTTGATTTAAGCACAAACCTGCCTAAACAGAAAAAGCATAGAAATGGAAAAAAAAAACCCGAAACCAACCCTCACCTCAAGAGATCATTTATCTCCTTTTTTTGAAACAATTCAAGTACATCCAGGCGATCCCTGACAGAAGCTTGTATGACTTATTTTAAAGCTTGAAATTATACTTTCTGCAGCCTGTTAAACAGCCTGTTCTGACTTTTAACTACCTTTATAGATAGAAGCGTGTTTTCCTGATCTATCCAAAATTTTCTTTGCTGTAAATTAAGCTAGATACTTAATGTACTGCACTCACGGGAAAATAAAGAACAATTGATCATGCTCATTAATAGCAACTTTTTATATTGGAAAATTCAGTTACAGTCTTTTCTAATCAGCGGCAAATTCCTTTAATCTGTCTTCACATTCAAATTTTCTAATTTTTCTTGGTGATTTTAATGGTGTAATTTTTCCTAAGTGCCATTGTGAAATCAATGTATAATAGCCAGCAGAGGCCTTTTCATTGCCACTAGTGCTCATTAGCTACCTCTTACTGCAATCTTGCTCTCCTTCACTTGTCTCCCTAGTAAGTACTGTCCATTTGGTATTATCATTAGTACCAGGACTTTACAACTGACGATCATGGCAAACTGCAGAGATCATTTTGAACTCTGAGGCTGTCTTCTGAAGGGCCTGAGTCCCTTTCCTGACCAGTGTCATTTTAACATTTTCTCATCACTTTATTCCACTATCCTGGTTATTAATGAAAACGCTGAGCACTACTAAAGTAGTGAAGTACTGAAGTAATTTCTGACATAGACCTCTTTCCTATACTGTGAATACCTGTCTAGGTTCCTACTCCATTAAGCAGTTAGAATAAGTCTGGACCACCAAGGTACCCTAGGGCACCCTCCTGATGAAAATTTTGGCTTGTTTTTAACGTTTGTCTCATCATCATGCTCTTCTTGAATAAGATGCTGATTTTTTGGGGGAGATAGCTTTGACCTAGGCAGTGTCTTTTATCACAGTTTCTGACATACCAAACAACCCTATGAAAGTAAAACAGAAGCTGGCTTTCAAGTGATAGTACATAAAATGTATTTTAATATCAGAACATGGCTAGAGATAGCATTTAAAGATGTTCTTTTGTCACGTCAGCTCCAGGCAATTTTCAAATACTTTCTAAGAGGTACCTAGTTCTGGACAAACATTTATTATGGCTGCATTTAGATTAGTCAACTGGGTCAAACCCTTTTACAATAATAAATACAGATATAGTTGCTGAGTGGACAGGTAATAAGTGATTTACATGTCTTGGGGATACACTGATTTACTTAGAAAACCTAAAGAAAGGTAGAAAGTATAACAGTGTAGACCATAAAAACATATAAACCAAATGTCTAGAGATCCATTCACTGCCACTGAAAAAAGGGATGCAAAATATGATCGGATTAGAGAAGGTACATTTTTGCAGACACTGTGTGCGAGCGTAAATAACCATGCAAAAATGCAGACTAATGCTGAATCAGCATACCCATGGTTAGCAACCAAACATGGAAGAAAGGCTAGGATATGATGCACTCTGGTACATTATTCAGATTATATTCAAATGTATTTATTTGTCACAATTTATGAAGGCTGCTGACTGGTCTGGTGCCTGGATGAGCTCAGCACACAGATGACGAGGAGTTAATTGAAACTAAATCCAAGTAAGAAAGAGGTTATGCCTGCAGGCAGAAGAAAAACCCTAGGGAGCTTTCCATCATATTCGCTTCTTTATTTGAAGACGTGTCACACAAATCATCAAAACAGCCTTTGGTTTCTAGACCCCCCTCTGAACTTGGACTTATAAATAGCTACCTATACATGAACACAAGGACTAAGAGACTTCTTCTCACTTTTTGTTTCATGATGAAATGACCTTAATCATGTATACCTTCCTTATCTCATGAATTAATTATCATGATGAAGCTTACTGAAGCCTGAACATGATAAGTACCTACACCCACTGTTCTGCTCCTGGCACTAGCTCCTTATAGAAAGAAAACCGAGTCACATTTAATGTTTCATCTAGCGTTTTCCAGTCTCTGACTGAGCAAGGCCGGGGTTACTCTGACCTTCAGAATTTAACTACCTAACTTCATGAGAAAGGAGGTGAGTCATCATATTTTGGAGATTAGAATGAAAAAATGGAATTCACTGCTTGGAGAAACTGAGAAAGACCGCAAGCTTCACCACTTTCTATCCAAATACAAAGCCCAGTACTTTGAGGTTTCCTGTGATAAAACAAATTGAAGCTCTATCAATATTTAAGTAAAATTGACCTAAAAATGTCAGATTTTATATATGTTAATCTTATACAGGAAAAGAATAGATTTTTTTTTTCTCTGGAAAATGAGAATGATGACTATTGGTGATATCAGTTAGGTTTCTGGTAAAAAATTTCAGGAAGGCATAAGAAGGATGAAAGAGAAAAAAAGGCCAGTTCAGGTTTACTCCAAACTCTGTTTCTCGATCATCAACTCATTAAAAGCTAATGAGTTATGGCAAATTTTTTTTCCCAGACATTTCTAGGAAAAGCAAAAGTTTAGGTCCACATGATTAAGTTTTAATGCTATAGAGCCCGTGCCACACCAGAAATATGGAGCTGATCTCTCTTTCCACTTCCAACCAAATAATTATCCTATTAGAATAGGATTGGAGACCTAGTACAAAGCCTACATTTCTGTCTTGTCTCTGAAGCCTTCTTCTTCCTTACAGCAACTACCGTTTGGGTTATAAGAGATACTGAGTTGTTTGCATAGCTTATGTTGAAACTGATTTACTTCACATAAAATTGTTTGTAGACTACTATTGCAAGAAATCATTAAGACAGTGAGAAAAATTGGTCAAAGGACCTCTTTTGAATTAGGTAAGTGGAGAAGATGAGACTGGATTGCTTAATTAGGTTTCCTAGGGAAACTTCTGTTCATCAAACTAATTTCACTTCTACATGAATGAAGAACAGTGTTTTGGAACTACCAGAAAGAACTATTTAAATATTTCATTTTTTACCCTTTTATATTTTAGTCATCCAAAACTATTGCTTGAATTCCTCATAACCATCAGGGTGCTTTGGTTTGGCTTGGGTTGGGTTGGGTTCGGTTTTTTAACCAGTTTTCCAGTATAAGCTCTGTCAACAAATAAATTGCTGATGACTACACTCAAGGGGATTCTGAGTCTCAGTTCTAGTGGTTCTTCAGAGAGATCTTCAATGGTTCAACCTTCTAGTGGTTCTTCAGTGAGGACTTCCAAAATTGTACCCCAACCACTGTTTTCTACTTGGAAGAGGTAAGTTAGCACCCCTGGTATTATGATGTCAAGATCAGAAAAAGACAGCAAGGTTTTGCTTCACTCATTTTCCAGTCATTTTTCTCTTCTGAAAAAATGAAGATTATAATGAGTAAATAGCCAGTTTTAAATGAAAAGCATTGTCCAGACCATTATGTATATTGATTTGGAGGCTCCAGGAACCTAAAATAGCTATAGGTAGATTTCAGTTTTATTTATTGCCTGTCTGCCCCCAAAGCAGAGTTATTAAGGAAGGAATATCTCACAAGACCATCCACGTACTTTCTCACATATGACATCAGGCCGTAAGGGAATGAGAGCAGAGCTTGTAGTTGTATTTTCACCAGCATCTTTTCAGAAACCTGAGGAAGTTAATAGAAAAGGGAAGAAATGTCAATTTCCCAAGTGAAAAGGCAGCTTAACTTAAAAGGGGGCAAAAAGAAATGCTTTTAACTTTATCCTCACCGGAATCTGTAGAAGTCATGGAAAGACTTGTGAGTAAAACTCTGCTCTTACTCTCAGAAACGGAAGCGAGCTGTGGGAAGCATGCCCAGGACATGAAGGCCCCAGTGCTCATTTCAACCATAAATAGTCAATTAATATTCTTGGCAGCAATGTGGCGGTTGCTCCCTCTTGTTAGCCTTTTAAACCAGCCTTTGAGCAGAAAAAAAAAAAGAAAAAAAAGAGAGAAAAAAAAAAAAAAGAAATAGGTCTGAGACATTGCTGGAGACCAAAATTCCAGTTTTTCAGGGAAGGAGAATGCCCTGGTAAGGGAAAGGCACTGAATGCCATCAGCTTCAGGAAACGGAGTTTTGTTAAAGCGATTTGTATATAGTAGTTGTAAAGGTTAACCATCTCTCCCTTAGCCTCTCTCTCTAGATGTTGCAAGAGCCAGTGTTCAGGTCACCTGTTTCTATCTCAGTCTTGCTGAATCAGTGACCCACAAACCTAACACCTCCTTCAGGGTAAAAAATGCATGAGCTTGTTCTTTAATGCATATCCTTAGGGTACATGATTATTTTAAGTCTCTCTGCTGCCTATTAACATTAGCAAAGATTGCTCTATCTTTCACCATGAAAAAGAAAAGAAAAATTGGACTAGAGTTGAGTGTAATGAAGACTTTATTATCCTGACACAGCAAAGTGTCCTTTTTGCTATTTTGCTTTAAAGGGTGTACTCACGTGCAAGTGAAAGCACACAGATAATTAGTGCAGCTTTAATAATGTTTTAATTTATTGAGAAGGTAAAATCTCACTGGATGCTCTAGGGATACCCACAACACACCCTGAGCTTGAAATGTTTGTGGCAGTTCTTGTGTTGGAGTATCTTACATTGATTTCATAATGCCAAGAATCCCAACCATTCTGTGTGTTTTTTTTAAACTCACTAGCTATTTTATGAATTACCCTGTTTTAATTTCTTTAATATCCTACATGAGTGTATGGTACTAGGAAGCATGCCAAATAACTTCCAAGTCAATTTTAGATGTTCTGCCTTGGAACTTATGATTTTCTGATGTTATCAGTCTATTATTTAGTGAGTCTACTCTTCACTTCACCAAATCATCCTTTTGAGTCCTCATGATATGATAACAGTATATAACTGCAGTGAACAATCATTAAAGAAGTCTGTGCAGTGCTTGAAGATGACTGTGTGTCTTCAGAGACTTATATGTCCCCAGGTCCTGTCATTTTCAGGAGAGACTGCTGCTGTTTCAAAGTCACTGATTTGTACTTTCTGCCTGACTTAGTTTGTATGGAGACACTCACACACACAATAAAACTTTTTCTGAGGACAAAACAAAAACGGAAAGAAAGCTTATGTCCAAATACCTTAAAATCCAAGTAGCTCACAAAGCTCATTTTGACACAAAGAAAGGCATCATGCTAGCTCAACTGAAGTATAAGATTTATTGATGCCATTTTCTGCCAGCTCCAGGTAAATAGTACTGATCTACTTTTGAACTTAGACTTTGTCCCGTTTATATTTGTTCATGTTAAAGATCACAATTGACTTACAAGTAGACTCTTTGGTTGGCAGAATTTAATACCTGAGAGTGCTATGAAACACGGCATTAACAACTGAACTGTGCCTGGTCAACTTTGTCACTCCTCTACTCCCTCTTCTAATATTTGCTGTCTCTTTAAACTAATATATTTTCATCCAGTTTTGAGGCAATATGTTTTTCAATTTGTTGTTAATGTTGCAAATAATTTTAAAAGAGGAATTCATTGATCATATGATACGCTGAAAATGGGATACAAAAACATGAATCAAAGGTGCTTAATCAGATGAGATACAATTATCAGGTATTTAGTAAATTGAGAGCTTTCTACTCTGTAATTTAACCAGTTAACAGTTGAAAAAAGCTAGATTCTTAAAGGAATTTTAAATATCCAGTATTCATGGAGGACATCTGTCAAGTCAAGACTATTTTAAGACTTGCTTGGAGAACAGCATTTTTTTCTGATCCAAATCTCTTCTGGAAATTTATACATCCCATGATCTTATTAGAATATAACATTTCCTAAAATGTCCTGCTTGATATGACGTATTTATTGATTGAACAGTAGTTCCTGAGTTTCATCAAGGAGTGATATATTAAAATGCAAGGTTTAAATGAAAAGAAAAATTTTAGTAACTTGCAAGTTTCTGCCACATCTGGATTCTTCATTGTGTACGTTGGAACCAAGAGCCAGAATAGAGCAGAAAAGATGTATGATTATAATTTCTTTTACAAAGGACGAACCTTTCTTTTAAACAAACAAAGCCCCTAAAACTGCAGATCTGTCAGAAAATAAGGTTCATTACTTTCTCTATTGCCTGTAAAATAGCAGTAGAGTTTCAAACAAATAGCAATAAATGTGAAAAGGGCCACTCTGTTCACTTCACCTAATTGGAGTGCCACAATAGCCTGCAGTATGTTTTAGCATCAGATACACAAGTTTTATATTTGAGTAGAGGGGGAGTACCTTTGAACCAAAAGTTCTATGGACCTACCTTAATTGCAAAAACAAGTAGAATGATAGAGACTTTTAAAAAATTTCAAATAAGTAGCTATTCCATTTTTCAGGCAGAGTGCAATTTATGACTAATGGAGGTTGCAGAGCTTATTTCTGAATGACATTTTGGAGCATTTTGTAACAAAGGTCTCAGGCATCAGAAACTTCAATGGACATAGTAATTTCCTGTGCTCCCAGATGAAGCTCAGAAATCCACTGAAACACATATCTGATGAAAACAAGGAATCTGGGGGAAATAATGTTGTAGGTCCATGCATTGAAGGCACTTTGGCTTTACAATGTCCAGTTCCTAGGTGTCTTGTTGCCACAAGGTACATGCCTTAGCGAAGATTTTTTGGAAGGCAACTGCCTTAGACAAGCCAGGGTTGAACTGCAGGGAAAGAACAGATCTGTCAATCTTCTAGCTCTGCTATGGCAGGAATCTTCCCTTGTTTTCACAATTACAGTGTAAAATTATTATGTTTTAGATATACAACTTCTCTGGGGTAACTCAATCAGATGTTTGGCAGTGCTTTAGGACATCGTTAGGTGTATTTGATCCCTGCTATTGATTCAGGCCACTGGCAACAGTGATTTGGAGGATTGTCTAAGCTTCAGGTTGAGCTGAGCTCTGAGCAGCTTACTGACTTGAAGGCAGTACTGTCTCTGCATATGTCTGGCAGCAGAAACATGACTTTAAGCAGAAGTAGGTGGCATGGATTATAGGGATTGTAGTAGAAACTTGATATGCAGTAGAAACTTGATGTATGCATATACCTGAGTATGTCTGAGATTTTAGCCCTCAGGGAATATTTTTTCTAACTTGGTGCTTTTTGACACTTCGAGTGCCTCGAGTGAGATTGCTGCAGAGTTTATGAGATTGTTGTGAAATTGTTCAGTGAATATATTTGCTTAATTAATTTACTCAGGGGACAATGAAATATTTTATAGAGGAATTCACAACTTGTTTAACAGACAGTTCTTCTGCCTTTATTGTAAAGGATGGACCTTTCATAAGATACGTACTTAACAGACCAAAATGGTCAAACCAATTTAGCATGCCAAAAGAATCCTTCTAATGTCACACATAAAAGAGAAAGAAAGAAGTGAAGAGAAGAGAAGAGAAGAGAAGAGAAGAGAAGAGAAGAGAAGAGAAGAGAAGAGAAGAGAAGAGAAAAGAGAAAGAATTCTCATTGGATAACAAGCTTTTTTTCTGTCTCCCCAGGCCTGAGTTCACTTCAGTTTCTTTTGGCCCCCCTGAGGAACTTTGGTGGACTTATTGTTCAGCAAGCAGCTGGATCTATAATTCCAACATTAATTTAGTCTAAGATTACTAAGTGTCACAATGTCATGCTAACGTACTTAGTGAAATACACAGCTCTCGATTAAGCTCATAAGACATACATGTAAGAGTGCAATGAGGACCAGCAGCTCCATGAGGGACAGGGAGCTCGGGTCCGAGGGTGACTCCATCACAGGCTGTGCCCTTTCCAAGGGGGGGCAGACCCACAGGGCCTACACAGGGCGGGCAGTACCGCATTCTGGTAACAGGGTCCTCAACAGCCCTAGACATGGTAAGTGATGAGCCAGGGCCAGAGGCCAGCCAGGGGCACCAATGAAGGGCAAAAGGAGATAGGTGCCTGAGGGTCCACCCAGGACATGAGCTACCTGCAGAGAAGAGCTAAGGTCCTTCTGGGAGGCTATCCTGGTTTGAGGTAAAAC
>VWZL01003625.1:1807-21746 GCA_013396915.1 Stercorarius parasiticus
GAGCCGTGCTGCTGTGGGATGGCATCGCTCATGGACAACGTCGCCTGGACCAGAAACCTGCCCCAAAAGGTACCAGGGTCGCTGCTAGGCCGTGAGAAGGGATAAAATCTGTTTAATTCGTAGAATAGTTTGGATGGAAGGGACTTTTGAAGGACATCTTCAACTAGACCAGGTTCCTCAGCCCCGACCAACCTCCTGACCTGGGATGTTTCCAGGGATGGGGCATCTCCCACCTCTTTGGGCAACCTGGGCCGGTGTCTCACCACCCTCGTCGCAAAAAACGTCTTCCTTCTACCTCGCCTGAATCTCCCCTCTTTTAATTTAAAACCATCCCCCCCCCCCTTGCCCTATCGCAGCAGGCCCTGCGGAAAAAGCCCGTCCCCGTCTTTCTTCTGAGCCCCCTTCAAGCATGGAAAATATTTGTGTAATATGTTGCATTTGTAGCGTGTATTTGTGGAATCTACTTGTAGAATATATTTATATAATGTTGGACACCCCTCGTGCGAACCCCGTTGGATCCCGCCCGTAAAACCCCACCGAGCCCCCTGCTCCCCACCCCTGGCCCTTCGTCCTCGGGGGAGGTTTTGGGGGGGACTTTTCCTGGAGCCAGCTGGCTTTGAAGAGCTCAAGCCCGGTTCATTTGCATTGCAATTCAGCCTTTGACAGACAGTTGGAGCCAAGGCACTGTTAACCTAATTGTTTTGCTAACAGCACCAGGGTGTGAGACTCACCAAAGGCACTTCCAACAAAGGGGATAAAACCAGACTTGGGGGGGGAGAGAAAAAAAAAAAAACCACAAAACCCCTTTTCCTGACATCATTACCGGGTACAAACAAACAGAGCTGATCCCTCTTCATACACTTTCCAGGCGAGGGTCAATAACAAGACTCACTTTGCTCTTTTTTTTCTTTTTTTTTTTCTTTCTTTTTTTTTTTAACAGCAGTGAAAAGCCGGTCAGGGGAGGTAGGAGAGAACAAGCCAGGCTGAAGGCAGGGCAGAGGCAGCTCCTGGCACTCTCCCGTCCTTTTGTGCACATTAGGAATAGCGAAATTGGTGGCCCTGCTTCTATTTTTACGCATTATTTTCAGAGCAGAGCTCTCAAGCGATGCGCAAAGTCTGGGTTACGATGCCATTTTGGCTGCCTCCGAGGTCTCCTTCCGCGCCAGCAGCTCACATCCACACGGGCAAATTCAAGCTACGAGACCTCAGCTCGGCAAAGAAAACTCTCCTCCGAGCAGCCTTGCTACGTGCTGAGCAGCAGGTCATGGGGAGACGTGGACTTCACGCGCTCTTGCTCCTCTCACCCATCTAAAATCATAGAATGCAAGCTAAAAATCATAGAATCACAGAATGGTTTGGGTTGGAAGGGACCTTCAAAGACCATCCAGTTCCACCCCCCTGCCCTGGGCAGGGACACCTCCCACCAGCCCAGGTTGCTCCAAGCCCCATCCAACCTGGCCTTGAACACCTCCAGGGATGGGGCAGCCACAGCTTCTCGGGGCAACCTGGGCCAGGGGCTCACCACCCTCACAGCAAACAATTTCTTCCTCACATCTCATCTCAATCCACCCTCTTCCAGTTTACAATTATCATTTCAGCGCCGGAGCTCTTGGGTGCCATCAGCCACTCTAAGGTTACATCTGTTGGAATGAGATTCACTGCAAGTGGGTGGGAAAAATGAGAAGCAAGTGGAGCAAGATGGACCTTTCCTTGCCCGTGCTTGTCACATCCACCCAACCCAAGTGGTCCATCAGTAGCTATGGCCAGCGCCGGCCCTGGGGGACTCATCAGTCATGGGAATAGTTGGATTCATCAAAGCGCTCACATGCCTGGCTTTGCTAGCTGAAATTTTGTTAGATTTATGGTTCGACCACACAAATGTCATATTTCTTGGATTTTTTCTATCTAGGGAGGGGTTAAACCCAAGGCAGTCTCCTTACCTGGACTTCCGTATGCCAACATGAAGGAAATCATATATAGAACCATGGAATGGTTTGGGTTGGAAGGGACCTTAAAGATCATCTTGTTCCAACCCAATATAAACTATTATATGTTTTATATATAATATATATAAAAATATATATTAAATCGCTATAATCTCTCCCTAATTTGCTGGTTTGAACACAAGATGCTGGTGTCATGATGGCCAGTGCGCTGCGGGGAAGGGAAGAACGAACGTGGGCCGGCGTTGGAGGACAAGTGCTGCTCCGAGAGAGGATCTGGTATCCCCCAGCCCACCCTTGGTGGTATCTCCGCCGGTCCTTCCCAGCCACACAGCGTCCGTTAATCCCTGTCACGCCGCCATCCCTGCCCACGTCACGCTGCCGTCCCCCCAGATAACCCGTGACGGCAGCGGGGCCGAGGTTCAGCGACCGAATGTCGCCGGTGGGATTTATGACGGGGAGGTAAGAGGAAAGGGATTTAGGTCAGGCAGTCTGGGAGGGGATGACCCGGGAGCTGGGGATTGGAGCGCAGCAGAACGTGACACCTGTTGGGAGCCACCGGCCGGCCAGAGGAGACCCAGGTCTGTCCGTGTAGAGGGGAGGATGGGAGGCAGGTGGAATATTTGACTTTACGGATAAAGGAAAGCCTGCAAATCCCTTTTCCTACACATTATGCCGAGGAAGAGACCGACTTCTTCCTACAGTGCTCTAACCCAAAGATCCCGGTGCCATTGGGATCCGTGTGTACTCCATGCAGCTCCGTGGGTTCTTGCAGAGTGGATTCATCAATATTAAAATCACACATATATTAAATATACAACCGTAACGCACCACCTTGTGTGTAACTCTGCCTTCCTTTGCATTGTCCCTGTACTTCTGTGTTTCAGACGTCCAAAAGAATAAATGTTTTCAGCCTTGTTTTGGTGCGTAAGCTCTCGAGAAGGGATTTTTTTTTTTTTCCTATATGGAAAGAGAAAGCACAGCCGCTTTGCCGGAACATTTTAAAGGTAAGGACGTGTAGACAATATAGCTGGTCATCCTCCTTTCAGTGGTTTAAATCAAAATGCTCTTTATTTTGAGTAAGGACATTTGCCAAATGCATGAACCTCGATGTTTTATTTGTAGTTAACTATACCCGTAGTTACCTATGGCGAGCTCTGGACCGGATAATGGGATATATGTAAAGAGCTGGGGCCGACACGGAAAATAGAATCGTAGAATCATAGAATTATCAGGGTTGGAAGGGACCTTAAAGATCATCTAGTTCCAACCCCCCTGCCATGGCCAGGGACACCTCCCACTAGATCAGGTTGCTCAGAGCCCCATCCAGCCTGGCCTTGAACACCTCCAGGGATGGGGCTTCCACCACCTCTCTGGGCAACCTGTTCCAGTGTCTCACCACCCTCATGGTGAAGAACTTCTTCCTGACGTCCAGTCNACCTCCCTCGACCTGCTGGCCACAATAGGGGTGTCTCACCCTACAGTTCCTTCTCCTGAAACCTCTGGAGATGGAGACAGCTACTCTCTGGTTTCAACCACTGGTCCTGATTTGCCTGTAGACCTCCGGGTACATCCCACGTGGGGATCCACTTTCTCCGGGATGCTGGATATATGGTATATAGGAGATTGCAACGCCTACGCCCGGGGACGGGGCTGGGGAAGGGTGGGGTGTCCAGCATTTACAAGCAGCATCTCAGTCCTAACCTTATCAAGCCAATCCCTGTCTTCTGGCCAATCTCCCGATTTTAGGGGGATTTATCACATGCTGAAGTTGGATCTGCAGGGATGGGCCCTTCTTCAGCTTGCCCAGAGAGAGGGCACGGCCAGGGGCCACTGCAGATCCATTTATCAGGGGGAGGAACCCACAATTCCTTCATTAAAAATCAAACAAAACCATCCAAAGCCCTTTTTGGCAGAAGGAAGTAGTCATGGAGGGGATGGGAGAGTAGCAGGCAAAGCAAGAGGAAAATCACCGGCTTCTGCATTTCCTATTGCTAGCAGGTAAGGGGGGAATTTTGGACTTCCTTCCTTTTTTAATGGGATAGGTCGTAACCTTACCATCATTTATGTGTGTCTCTGTATTTATCGTGGTGGCCTGGCCAGATGCGTCGCGGAGCTGATTCCTCTCCCTCCAACATTAGCCGCGTCCTCAACGGGTGGCGAGACACCAGCCTATGCTTTTCCGCCATCTTTTCCAGGGATAATTCCCACCCACACCGATGGGAATTTTGTCCACTCAGGGACCGGGATCGGCCTCTTGTAAAAAGAAAATCCCCATGTTTATGACGGCTCGACGTTAAAAAAAGAAGTCCATTTTCAGACATCTGCGACGGAAGCCCTTTATAAAGCACTGACATTTTAAGCGTAGAGTGTTGCAGTGACGACGTGCCACAGGCTGCTTTAAGGAACACGTTTTAGATTTCCTGTCCTCAAAGCCAATAAACATTCTCGTTTGAATTAACGAACTCTTGGCGGCTTCTTTAGATTCCCTTTCTGTGGGAGCGTTAACGTCTCTATTGTATCTCTTTTATACCTCTGTTACATCTCCAACATTTTGGGCTCCGTATTATACACCCCTATGATGTGTGAAGAGGGAACCGAGAAGACGAATGCAAATAATGAAAAGATGCTCCAAAATTGCAGACAAGTAATGTCTTTTAGCCAGAAGTCCACAGTGACTTAAGTTACAAAACACCCACATTGCGGGGGGGCGGGGGAAAGGGTTTTGATAATGGTTCCTGGAGTCTCTCGAAGATACAGGATGAGCCAAAAGCTGGATGCGCTGCTTGGAGAACACGAGCGAGAAACGAAGCGTCAGTTTTCACCCGTAACGATCCAGGTGGAGTAATTAACCACCGGTTGCGGTGGATGCTCTGTCAATAATAATTTTGAAGTGAGGTTTTGGTGGTATTCAGAAGATGAGCTCCGGCTGGTCTAAACCTGTACGGATGCAGGGAGTCTCTCTGGTCTGAGTTACTCAGGTGGGTAGTCTAGACAGTAGGAATAGCCCTTCGTACCCGATAATTTATGAATTAGTAGAGCCAGTGCATTAAAACAGATAATTGAAAAGTCCTCATTTGTCTAAGTGTAGGGGTTGGGATTTTTTTGTTGTTTTTTTTTTTTTTTTTTTTTTTAATTTTTTTTTACAAATAANTACAAATATTAAACCCAACAGAAATGCTTTCATGACGGTCTTCCACCCGGCGCGGTTCCAGGGAAAACGACCTGCTCGGAATTGAGGTTTGTTGTTTTTTTTTTTTTTCTTCCCCTAAAACATCCAAGCGATGGAGATGGTGCGAGAAGTGGAGAGCGGCACCGAAATGAAATCGGGACCTCGTCTGATAGTCACTACCCCCAGGACGAGAAATTTCCTTGGGACCCGAAATAAGGGAGTTTCAGGTAAACAAGAAATATAGGATCGGACAGGAACCTACCGCGATTTCACCATCCGAATTGCAGAAACCGAAGAAGGAAAAAAAAAAAAAAAAAAGTAAAGTATTAATAATAAAGCGTAATTTAAAGATGGGATTTTCAAAAGCACGTTACCCAAACCTGCGCCCTTCGTTTCATCTGGAGGGAAGGAGGCGTGCCATCTGATAGCAATGATTAAGCCAAAGGAGGCCCAGACTTGTTCGCCTCATTTAAGAGGGGGGAAAAAAAAAAAATAATAATAAAAAAAAAAAAATTCCGTATTCTGGGAGAAGGTAAAAAGCAGCCGTGCTGGCTGAGATACCCATGGGCTGCCGGCTGGGTCTTCTAGGGACTGCAGAACACGGCCCACCATCTTACAAATGTATTAATATTTATCTTTTTTTTTTCTCCGAAGACATAAAAGCGGCTCTGGATCTGAAATAGCCAAAGGATATTACAGGCGCCTTTTTTTCTTTTTTTTTAAATGATTTTTTGGTGGTGGTGGTGGTGGGGGGGCGTTGCTGGCATAATTTAGTGACGCAAAGTTGCACCGTCCGTGGAATAGAGAAGAAAACCGATTTGAAGCAAAGTGGGTAAGTGCGCCTGGAAAGGCTTCCTAGGCTAACCGTGCCGTCAAGTTCAAAGACAACTTTCAGATTAAAGTGTATCAACGACAATGAGCAAAATTAAAAGTGATTTATTTTATTTTTTTTTTTTTCTTCCATTTGATAGCCTTAGTGACGGTATTGAACTGTGAACCCCCCCCTCCGCCGCCTTCCAACCCTCACCCTCCCAAACCATAGAGACACAGAAGAGCCCTTTGCGAACAATTCAAGGACGAGTTTATAGCCATTGTTTAAAACCGTAATTAACGCTTGTGTCTAAAGCAAAAGTGAGACAATTACCACCTCCTAAAGGCCTCAAGAAATCCCAGCTGCAGACCTCCTGCCAGACTGAGTGATATCACCGGCACCATAAACAGAGCTTTGCAAGAACCCTNTTCCGTATTCTGGGAGAAGGTAAAAAGCAGCCGTGCTGGCTGAGATACCCATGGGCTGCCGGCTGGGTCTTCTAGGGACTGCAGAACACGGCCCACCATCTTACAAATGTATTAATATTTATCTTTTTTTTTTCTCCGAAGACATAAAAGCGGCTCTGGATCTGAAATAGCCAAAGGATATTACAGGCGCCTTTTTTTCTTTTTTTTTAAATGATTTTTTGGTGGTGGTGGTGGTGGGGGGGCGTTGCTGGCATAATTTAGTGACGCAAAGTTGCACCGTCCGTGGAATAGAGAAGAAAACCGATTTGAAGCAAAGTGGGTAAGTGCGCCTGGAAAGGCTTCCTAGGCTAACCGTGCCGTCAAGTTCAAAGACAACTTTCAGATTAAAGTGTATCAACGACAATGAGCAAAATTAAAAGTGATTTATTTTATTTTTTTTTTTTTCTTCCATTTGATAGCCTTAGTGACGGTATTGAACTGTGAACCCCCCCCTCCGCCGCCTTCCAACCCTCACCCTCCCAAACCATAGAGACACAGAAGAGCCCTTTGCGAACAATTCAAGGACGAGTTTATAGCCATTGTTTAAAACCGTAATTAACGCTTGTGTCTAAAGCAAAAGTGAGACAATTACCACCTCCTAAAGGCCTCAAGAAATCCCAGCTGCAGACCTCCTGCCAGACTGAGTGATATCACCGGCACCATAAACAGAGCTTTGCAAGAACCCTCCCATCCACAGCCCCAACAGCTATTGTCCTCACCTGCTAAGTATTATTATTATTATTATTATTATTACTGCTACTATTCCTCTCCTTGTGGATGGGGATGTGCTCGGAAGCCCGCAGCTGGGGTTTCTCCAGACCATACTGACTCCTAACAAGGAGCAGCCTCCCCTCCAAATCCAAAGTTGGTGGGAATTCAGAGCTCCCAGGGCTCCCCCACCAGCACTTGGCCCCTTGCAAGGTCCTACGTAGGGAGGGAATTTCTTTCGATGGCAGCATTAATTCCAATGTCTGCTTAATTGATAGGACGGGTTGCATCAGCCTGATTGCAGGTTTGACCCGTGCTTACGGCAAACACACACGCAGTTGGCCGTTTCTGGTTGCGTGCTCCAGCTTTTCGTAACCAAATCCGTAAACTCAATGCAAAGTTTGAACGGCGAGAGAACGAAGGGACAGCAAGATCTCAGCCGCTCCGTTCAAGCTAGAAACGTCACGACGCGTTGTCGTGATACCTCTGCTGAGCCTTAAGGTGAGTCTAAGTGCATCATCTTCCTCCGTCGCGCACTGGTGAGCGTGTCGGTTTGCAGGCAAGCTACACTGGCACCGACGGGAAGGTTTGTTTAGTTTGAACTAGTTAAAGTATTTTGCAACCTATTCATTACAGAAAAATGTAGTAAATTAGATTAAGTAAAGCCAGAAAGCCCTCTTAATCGCTTTGACTTAACTGTGAATGCAAGACTACTCAGAGTCTCAGAAGCAAGGACGTGATTTCGGTACATCTGAACTATTTTAAGCGCTACAAAATTTTGCTGACAACCCCCCCATCCCCGCCAACCCCCAGGCTCTCGCACAGCACCAGTTGGGATGCAGCCCTGGGGTAAAAGGTATGAGCCCCGCCGGAGCATCTTCCAGTTGCACAAACATGAAATCACAGAATCATAGAAGGGTTTGGGTTGGAAGGGACCTTAAAGNTGTCCTCCCAGCAGAGGGGCTCCAGCCCTCCCAGCATCTCCGGGGCCTCCTCTGGCCCCGCTCCAACAGCTCCGTGTCCTTCTGCTGTTGGTGGCCCCAGAGCTGGAGGCAGCACTGCGGGGGGGGGGTCTCCCCAGAGCGGAGCAGAGGGGCAGAATCTCCCCCCCTACCCCCGGCCTCGCCCTGCTGGCCAGGACTTCACATTTGGTAAGACAAATAATAAAATTATTTATCGAACACATAATAAAATCGCAGTCTATGGTGCTTGCCCAGCTCAGCCCCACGGGAAGGACCTTGCTAGTCTCGATGCAGCTCGACCCGGCCCTGGGGGAACCATCTCTCAGGTGGGGAGCCTCAGTTGGGGGTTCTCCAACACCCCCCCCGACCCTGCCCCATCCCACAGCAGCCCTGACCCAGGCGGTGGCTCCCAGGCTGGGCCCGTGCGTGTCCCATTGCTCACTGGTGCAGTCCTGCCGGCACTGGTGGGACTGGGGGATGCCCCTGCACTGCTGGGGTGGAATTGGCATGGCATCGTACAGGGAATATCGAGTCCCTTGCATGGGGGAAAGTAGGTAAACGGGGGGAAAAAAAAGTAATTTCTGTTTGGAAGTATGTTGTTCTGTATTAAACAACCTACGTTTTCGCAGAGATTTTAGTATATTTATAGAGATTTTTGTATATTCATAGAGATTTTCGTATATTCACAGAGATTTTCGTATATTCACAGTTTCCACAGAATGGCTTCTTTCATCCCTGTTCCATAAGACCCTTTTTTAATATGGTCAACCCCCTGCCTCAGTTTACCAGGCTGTAAACTCGCTTCCTAACAGGTTCCTCGCCAAGTTATTACTCCAAGGATGGAGTCCGGAGACGCACGGTTACTCCTCCGAGACTCTCAAAAAGGCAGGTAACTCCAAAGCAGAACTTATTATTTATTTATTTATTTATTTATTTACCGATAACGTGTATTCTATGGCGTGCGTCTAGCTGAAAACCAACATGAGAAATAGCTGAGAGGGAGGAAATCGTATAACAAAGCTAATTTCTCTCTCCCTCCCCCCCAACAAAGAGAAGAAAGTCTGTCATTAGATGACATGGTGTTACAGGAATGTTGTAACGTACAGAAATCCCATGCCATTATACGCACCCCTGAGGGCGGTGTGCATTTCTGTTCCAGCATCTTCCAAGGCACTTCGTCTCTGCTCTCTAGACTGGGTAGAAAAAAAAACCTCAATTAACCCACAGACCACTCGACATTGATTGAAATAATTAACGTCGCTATTGGTAGTTACCTGTCCAGGCTATTTATAAGGTGGTTTTTACCTGAATTTGGCCAGAAGAAAGCTGATTTCTGGTCTGAAGTCATCTAGGCTCTTTCCAGGGTATCTGAGAGGAAGAAATGCCTCCAAAGGGCGATTCCTCTCCTTCTCCTCGACACCCGTCACAGCGTGGGTGAGGCACCCTTGGAGGGACCCCGCTTGCTCCCAGGAGATGCCCAGGGAGATGCGTTGTCCAGGTGAGACACCAGGGTAACGCACAGGACAGTGATGTCCTGCAGCTCAGCGAGGTTTGATTTGGGGACTGTGGCTTTGGACCCCAACAAATGCTTCCATCCCAGGAGGTCTGCAGCAGCATAAGGAGAAGATGGTGCCACTGCCCGGCTGGGAGCAGCTGTTTCATAGAATGGTTTGGGTTGGAAGGGACCTTAAAGACCATCTAGTCCCAACCCCCTACCCTGGGCAGGGACACCTCCCACCAGCCCAGGTTGCTCCAAGCCCCGGCCAACCTGGCCTTCAACCCCTCCAGGGATGGGGCAGCCACAGCTTCTCTGGGCAACCTGGGCCAGGGGCTCATCACCCTCACAGCAAACAATTTCTTCCTCAGATCTCATCTCAATCTCCCCTCTTCCGGTTTGAAACCGTTCCCCCTCATCCCATGGTTCCCCTCCCTGCTCCAGAGTCCCTCCCCAGCTTTCCTGGAGCCCCTTTAGGGACTGGAAGGGGCTGGAAGGTCTCTGCGGAGCCTTCTCTTCTCCAGGCTGAACCCCCCCAGCTCTCTCAGCCTGTCCTCACAGCAGAGGGGCTCCAGCCCTCCCAGCATCTCCGGGGCCTCCTCTGGCCCCGCTCCAACTGGCCCCGTGTCCTTCTGCTGTTGGTGGCCCCAGCGCTGGAGGCAGCACTGCAGGGGGGGTCTCCCCAGAGCGGAGCAGAGGGGCAGAATCCCCCCCCTCGCCCTGCTGGCCACCGTTTGGGCTGTACCTAGCCCGTGTGCCTGGCCACAGCCCTGGCTGAGCGGCTGCAGGCAGAGTCAGAAAGCAGCCGTTTCCCTAAAAAAAGTGATGGCATGGCCCCCGTTTGACAGAAAGCAAACAATGATATGGCGTTTCGCCATGTTATCCTGCTCAGAGCTGCTCAGCGCTGGAGAAGGAGGGACATCCGCTTGCAAAAGCCCGTGTCCTGTTGCTGTCTCCCTCCGCGCGGCTGCGAGTCCCAGGAATCCTGACTCCTGGCCTCCCTGCCAACTTCTTTTCATGCAATGGCAGCCATATTGCAAAAGGTCTGCATTTTTCTTCCCTTCTGGTTCAAGGGTTTTATTGGTAGGACTAAGGGGGAGCGGAGGTTGAAGGGATTGCGCTGCGGAGGGGAGGGGAAGAAGAACAAATGGTGGAACGACAGCGACAGTCAATGTTCAAGGCCCAGACGCTCTATCCCTTCACTCGCCCACGGCGGGGACCTGTTCCCATCTTTCTCCAGCTTCGGGTGCCCTGGTTTCCTGCCCAGCAGTGGTTCTTCTCTGCCACGCTCTCTCTTGCCCGGGCACCCATTCCCCCAATACCGCCACCTCCATTACTCATCTGGGAGATGAGTCTTTCAGTGGAACTCAGCTGGCCGGGTGAGCCATGGGGGTGTTATGCTGGCAGGTGGCAACGGGAGTCACCAGCCACTTGGCCAATCCGCAGATGATTGCGGAGGCATTTGAAGCCCTTTTTGCTTCCCTTTCTTGAGTTCTTCTTCCCTCAGTTAATTGAATTTTGCCCATTGAACTTCCCAAACCAACCCATCCTTGATCTTTAAATTACGGCACTACAGGCAGCACGCGGCTCCGCGTGGGACGGGGAAACGTCCGCCTCTCGACCCACAGCCCAGCTTGATGTTGGAGGAGCAGAGATGATGCTGAATACCACCTCCCGGTGACACGGAGGAAGGATTGAAGCGGGCAGAGCCATAACTCGTGTCAGCCAGAACAGCCAGTGCCTTGGGTTCAGTGCTACGGGGTCATTAATACATACAGGGTACGGAAGGATCATACAGCTGCGTTATAACCCTCCATCGTATTGCACAAACTCATGATGTATTATATGAAATAGTCCCCCAATAGCCTCCCTGGGAAACAGCGTTGCACGCTAGAACAAAAGCATTCAATGAACAGGTCATTTTTATGAATGAAGCTTTGGAAAGAGAAAAGTACTTTTCCATCTTGAGTACGGTGCATTGAAGAAAGCACACACGCGGCTGTAAAAGCCGAAATAAATTCCTTCGCTGTGTACTCGATAACAGCGTAGGGTCCCATTTGCGTTTATATATGTACATATGTAAGTGAGGTGTCCCTTCTTTGTAACTCCCCAACATCTCTTCTTGAGCCAGCGTTTGTAAAATGATATTTCTATATTTACTTAAGCATCTATTTAAAGAGGAATCCCTCACAATTACTCACCACACAGATAGATGACACTGTTTGGCTGTGTTTATTTAGTTTCTATTAGCGATTGGCAAAAAGTCTACTGGGGCTTCAAAGCCGATATAGATGAATGACCCGCTGATCGTAAAATAAATACGATGATCTTTTCTAGACCTCACGGGAAATGGCATGTAGAGGGGACACATATCACGATCTCCTCCTGTCACTTCATGATATAATAATATTAAATCCAGTCATTCTGGTAGGAGTGGCTCAAGAGAAGACGTCCATCAAGCGACAACAGTCCATACTATAGAGTAATGAGAAGAATGCAAGGGACTCCAGTAGCTTTAAAACATGAGCTCGTTTGTCACTACCCTTGACACATCTGTCTCCAAGTCCTCTCCCAGCTACAATGGACAAAATATTAGCCACCAGAATATTAATCTCTAAATGCTGGCTTGCTCTTACCTGCTGGCACATGGTTCTTCCTCTGCAAACCCAAGAGTGGCCCATCCTTTGCTCATCCAGAGCTTCTTCATGGAATGATGTGGATGGCAGAGAGAGAAGAGCATCTCAACTGGGATCAAAGGACATATGAAAGCACGCTGGTTGCTATCACACCTTCCATTGCCCTTACCAGCTCTGCTCATGGTGTACTCACAGAGCATCTCTTCCCCTGGTTTCCTCTCCTTGCCTTCTCCGCCCTTTTTCTGCCTTGGTCATCGGTGCAAACGCTGGTCGGGTGTGGCTCCAGGTGAATAGTTCTGAATTAATACCTTTTCAGCAGATTTAGCCCTCCAGGTGAGGATGGGTAGGGCAGGAACTGGTCTTGTCTATGCTCAGAGGAGTTAGCAACGGAATTTGTGCCATTGCAACCAACCAGATCCCACTTTGATGAGGAAATACATCTCATACTGACTTCAAAACTCTTCCTCTTGTGTAGCTTAAGCCGGTCTCCCAAACGGCATGAGCTAGAAGAGCAGGAGGACCTGTCTGTGTTGATAATCAAAGTTTACGCTACTCTGAGGATATTTTTGCTGATACACGTAAGCCCTACCAGAAAACCCCCAAGTCTTATCAATGGGCCACTTTTTTTTATAATTTCCATGGTGTTGGTTCATGGCCCTCTCTCGACTCGCCCAGCCACAATGGATGCTAAGCAGGAACTGCTTCCTCTTGAGAAGGAAGAAATCCTTCAAGACTGTGAGGGTGCTAACACTAACAGACAATAAATCACAGCAATTATGGTTTTCTTGTGAATTTTCAAAATATCATGGACAAGAGGGAAATAACACAGAAGCAGAGGATTGAGTGCTCAGTTTTCGTGTCGTAGCCTCGTGCCCTGTGGAACACCGGACAAACCTAGTATGCATGGTCAAAGCAAGACCCCAATGGGATTATTCAAATGAGAGGCAAAAATGACCTGAAGTACTTTTAATATGCCCGGAAACGAAGCTTGTTCCCATGGGAGGTAGAGCATCCTCAATTACTACTGATATCGGGGAGAGCTTGAAAGTATTTACAACTTTTGTTGGGGGGACGATGCCTTTAAAGATAGAGCTGTGCCTGCCTGGAAAGCTGGGTTTGGTCTGTGTTGCACCACGAGGAACGCATGATGGGACCTCATTTTCCTGATGTTGACCTTACCGGCAGATGGGTCAGCCATAAATGAAGTGAGCAAGGAAGGTGGTCGATCCTAGGAGGAAGGCGAGAGACATGTCTACAGCCTAATTCCCGTCCCAATGCTCACCTCGCGCGCAGGACTTGGACTTGCGGACTTTAATAAAACAGTAACCCATCAAAAATCTTCTCAGGTAACCACCTGCTCGTATACGATTGTAGGATAGGCGCAAAGAATGAACCCTTTCTGAGCTCTCTCACGCTGGCGTGCTGCGGGCCAGCTTGTCTCCTCTTCCGGACCGAGCGACCGCAGGAGTTTCTTGGCTCCAGACTCCCAGTCTAGACTGTAGGATTTTTATTTATTTATTTTAAATTGGGAAATAGGCTTCTGTATCACGCTGGCACCTTTGTTAATTTTACCCCAGATCTGTGGTTTCATTCCTCGGGAGTGTTGCACGCTATTTCCAGCTTTTTATATACACATACACACACACACACACACNGTACTCATTAACACAACACCCCGTAGACCCCGGCTTTGCTGAAGGCAATTCATCTCCACTTTGAACTTACTGACTTTAAACGGTTAGATGCGGGACGGATTCGGCCATTTATCCTCCCCCTTTTGATAACGCTGCTGGCTGCAGGTCGTCAGGTAGAGCGATTTCATAATCCGTTTGGGTCCCTTTCATATCTTCAAAAGGCAGGAAAGAGGGGTTTTTTTTCCCCTATTCAAGAGCCACTCGTCTGCAGGTAAAGAATTTAACAGCTTGTGGGAGCGCTGCTTACTGCCAGCAATAATGGGACCGATCTTTCTTGGCACTGAAAAAACGCTTCTTAGAAGTCACACCGTCAAAGGCGAAAATGGAGCTGTTTTCTTTCCCGCGTCTCCTAGGGACGCTTAATACATGAAAATAAATACCTAGCATTGAAAGGGGGCCTGTCCGCATTGATCTCTGCGGCAGAATTTCATTGTTGAGGTTTTCTGCGGTTTGGGGTTTGTTTTTTTTTTTTGTTTCGTTTTTTTAAGATTTGGAATCGAAAAGGAAGGAACAGCTTGCTCGAGGATTTTCCAATTTAGATGTTTGTGGCAGAAAAAAACCTGTTTAAAGTTAACTTGATTTACTTCTTTTTTTTTTTTTTTTTTTTTTTTTTTTTTTTTTTTAAGGACAGGAGGATTTAAGAGCAAAAACCAAATTGCAGAGATTGTTGTATGACACACGTCTCCAGATGGTTAGGCCGGCTTATCTTTTATTCTGGGATTTGTATGTACTGAGCCCCCAGTACATGATTTTGGCACGTATCTCGCTATTTTTCGCGTTCAGATTTACCTGACAAACTCTTGCTTGCGTATTTTGTCTCGCGCTTCGGGAGCTCTACCGTCTTATTTCAAGGCCGTGGCGCTGCCTCGCAGGCGGTATTCCCATCCCAGGCGCGCAAAAATAGGCAGAAGCGCAGGGTCAAAAGTAGCTTAAGAGAACGGAGAGCTGCATTTGATCGGATTTGCCTAAAATAACGGGTTGCTGTTTGATAGGGTCGGTCCAAAAGAACGAGCGTAGCAACGCATCTGGCTCCACCTTGCCCGAGATGATGGTGTCTTCGGGCATCAACAACAAAGTGTTTATTGGGGCACTCCAGGGATGCTTCCAAGGTGTTTTGGATCGTCTCGCTTGAACCTAGAATTACGTTAATGGCTAAATTCAGTCCATCCTGGTAAAAAAAGATTGAAATAACAACATCAGCGTTACGAAGGGTAACTTCAGTAACCTTATTATTTCACGCGCGCTTGCGAAAGACTCAGATGAAACCATAGCCATAGTCTCGCTGAGCAGAAACATTACCCAAGAACGCTTGAATAAGTGTCTCATCTGGCTTTTGGTCTCCCGTTGTACAAGGTTTTGGATTCTGGAGTTGATTTTGTCTGGCGAATGACTACTTAAGGTCTTCCCACACGACAGAAAAACAAAGAAATGCCTCCTGTAGGTCAGAAACCTTTTTATGGCTAAGGATGTCTACTTCTCAGCCACGGAGCATGGACTTTCTCTCAAGAGGAGATACTTCGAGGTGGGTGCAGACCAGGGTGGGGGCTTTTATGCCAGGACTGGCTTATGCAGAGCTTCCCAGCACGCTTTCCGTGAAGGCAAAACGTTCCTGAAGCCCCGTTTGCTGCGGGTAACCCTCTCCTGGAGCTGCGCGAGAGATTAGCTGACCTCACGAGCTTCTTCCCAAGCCTCATTTTTCATTTAGTTTCCTGAGAGGAAATGAGACTCCTATTATTTCGCTCCGATGCTCTCACCGGCATGAAAATGACGACGTGAAAATATTTGCTAATCATTTTCTTCTAATTAAAACCAACAATAAAAATAAATTACTTTTTTTATCCCCCCCCCTTCATTTTTGGGACACGCAGTCTGGATTTGCTTCCACTTGCCGATGGGTCCCAACTCCTCTCAATAGTTTGGGACGGGATGCCAGAAGAGAGGCAAATCGCAGGCAACGTACTTTTACTGGCACGGCTTTTTTCTAACGGTTATCCACCACCGACCGGTTTATACGTTGAAGCTGGGGGATTATCTGTGCGTATAAATGTTTATTTTAGCGAGTATAGCTAGGTGATATTTTTAGCGGTAATGGTAGTTAGTAGTAGATTCATGCGAAAGTCTGTAGTTCGTCAGCCTTTGCTGCCGTGTATCTTATCTAGGAAATGTAGGCGTCTGCCCGGGAATATTGCGTACAATGCCGCCTTCATTGCCCAGCACTTAATCTACGCCCCATTTATTTATTTTAGCAAACAGAGGAAGCAAATAACCTCCGCGCGTCTCACTTCAAGCAACGGCACCAACGCCGCGCGATACAGTATCACTCTGTTTAGGATGCTTTTTATCCTTCTTAAAATAAAACACAAACCAAAACCAAAAAACACCAAAACACGAAAGCAAAAATCCACAGCCCCAGGCAACGCAGGAACTGAGATATCTGGCCTGGCTTATCCAGGTACCAGGCACGGTGAAGGGCAGGAGAAAAGCTCTTCAGCAAGCGAAAAAACAGATGCCAACGTCCTTACTAAAACATCTTCTTCCTAACCACTACCACTGCTTGCTTGATACAGTGAAGCTGGAGAGACGTCCCCCACTGAAGTGTTTATTTTTGCTGGTATAATTAGCTGGGGGTTTTTTGGTTGNGTGCTTAGTAATGGTTTCCTTTAAAAAAATTGTTTTAAGCCGTGCAGATCTTCTTGGCTTTGTGTGCGTACAATGCCTTGAACTGGTAGGACCCCGATGTACTAAGGCAGTGCTGCTAATTAATTCTTGGCTGCAGCCGTCCTGATAAGAGTAAACAAAGAGTGAAATTAGCTCAGGAGAAGACACAGGAATTCGCAGGCGAACCCACATCCTTCCATGATATCATTGGGAATCCACCCATACTCCACCCATACGGTTGACTGAGCCCTAGCTGAAGGCAAAAGAGAGCTGATTTTTGGGAGGGTGAGTTGTAGATCCGAGAGACTCGGCGTAATTTACAGCCTGTAAGGATTTTATTCCCATATGATTAGCTTGGAGAGCAAGATAATTTACATTTACTCTCCCACAGAGAAGCCAAAAGCCCGAGCCCCCACACCCACGATGGCCATCATCACACCACCCAGCAAAGCCCCTTTAAAGCCCTTGATCGCGTGAGATGGCTGCAAAGTCGGCACGGAACGTTGGCCCTGGGCTCTCGCAGACATCGAAAAATCCCCGTGCAGGCTTGGGGGAGGATTTTAATAGGAGGCAGGGAGGTGCTGTCAAACGCCCGCTGATAATAACTCCGGGTTGGGCAGAGCAGAGGCAGCTGCCTGGAGGATGCTGGAAATGGGGCTGGCTGGAGATGACCCCCCCCCCGCCCCAAATCCAGCAGACCTGGTCGGGTGGGTAATGCTCCCCCAGGAACGCTGCTCCCAGGAAACCTCAGTGCTAAACCGCTGCCGAAAATACGATTTTTTATTTTTCTTTTCCCCCCGAGGGAGGACTGCAACGAGGAGATGTTGAGATCCTCGCAGTGCTGGCATGTGTTGCCATGACATTGAAGCGATTGCTGTTACTTTTCTCTCGCTCTTTCAGAATTAAGTGACCAATTTTGCCAACACTCATCTGCGGGAGGAAAGCAATTTTCTGTAATTCAGTAAATAGATACATTATACCTACGGTTTCACAACAGCGGCGGAGTAAGTATTTTTACTGTTCCTACTGTTTGCTAACACCTTGCAGTTCGCGTTAGCAAATCGCGGAGCTGATGGTAGAAAATAACGAAATGCAATCTCAGAATTTTCCCCAAAGGACTATTAGAAGAGGGGACGAGAATATAAAGGTGCAAGGTGGTAAAATTACGTCTAGACCTTGAAAAACAAATCCAGTTCCCTCTGGGCGGCTGCTTTCACGTCTGAGTTGCAGCTCCTTGCCTTGGCAGACACAGTGGATGTTCAGATTTACCATTTTTTACAACGTTCTTGACCGCGCTCTTGATAGAGCCACCTAAATACCAAATTGCAGGAGCCAGGCCCCATCTATCAGGCTTTCTATCATCTCAGTAAGGGCTGTTACATAAAAAGCTTGTTCTAGATAATCCAAGGTAAAGAGCAATTAACTCAAACACAGAGTGGATCAGGGAAAACTATAAACCGTCTATAAAAAAGACTGAGCGAGCCCTGGCTTAGCGAGCGCAGGGAAACCTGGTCTGGTTTAATGAGCATCTTGATGTCTGGCCACCCGTTGTTCCTGCAAGGAGTCGGATGGGACATGTTGGGTTTGGGTTCAACCCCACGCGTCTTCATGCCCAGCTCTTCCCTTCCTACACCGTTTCCACCAGCTCTTCCTCTCTCTGCTCTCTCGCATGTATTGCTTAGCAAGAGGACTCATGCCCCATCCCTGGAGGGGTTCAAGGCCAGGTTGGACGGGGCTTGGAGCAACCTGGGCTGGTGGGGGGTCTCCCTGCCCAGGGCAGGGGGTTGGAACGAGATATCTTAAAAGGTCCCTTCCAACCCAAACCATTCTATGATTCTATGACTCGCTGCAGCCCACATCTCACCTTCCTCCTGCAAAGCTTGTCTACTCCATCCACCTCCCCAGCCTCCACGTCTCGTAGCACACCTCGGCAGCTGAGCTGGGGTCATGACGTTCTTTTGATTTCCATGCGTTGACCTCTTCGTCACGGGAATCAGGTGATGGCACTCCTGTGGCAAACCCCACCACATCCAAGGTGGTATCACATGTTTTGAGACACTTCCTGCCAGCCACCTTTCTAGGCAGCGAAGCAGATTATCAGTCTGCTGATGGAAGACTTCTCCCCAGTTCCTCCAGTTTGGAAGGGCTCCCATTCAGGATCTGGCATTTTTTGTCCATCTCTTTCCTTAGGGAGCAGCTGGCATATCTCCTCTCTTGGGTCCCTCCATGTTAAAAAAAAATCTCCGTGACAACGAAGGGGAAAAGGACTCCTCACCCAGGAACTTTGGCTCTTGCTATGTACGAAATAGCAGCAACACTTGAGATTTCTGTAGCGCTTTCTAATCTTTTTAATTTTATTTATTTTTTTTTTGAAGTTCAATATTCATTAAAGGGGAGGGAGACGGAAATACATAGGTTTTCCGCCCCATCTTGCAGATAGAGAAACTGAGGTTAAATAGATTTGACTCACAGCAAGACCACCCAGCCAGCCTGTGGGGGAGCTGGCAGATGAACAAAGCCCTTCTGATTTATTAGCAAGCATCCCTCCTAAAAGATGTTGCTCTTTCCCCCAGCGAAGTGGATGGACCTTTAATAGCACAGTTAATTAGTGCTTTGTTTCATTTCTTCTTTTAATCAGCTCATATTGCACCCCAAAGACTTTTCATAGTTTTCCTTCTAGCACCAGTTAGAGGATATTGGAAAATCTCGTTGGCCTTTGACCGCTCCAGACGCCCGATGGACTCAGCGCCGTCTGTGCGGCGTTGCTCTGCCTCCGGCACTTTCCATGCTGACGCACCGTGCAGCCTTCCCGTGTGAAACAGCGAGTCATTTTGCTGAGGCATGTTTTAAAAAAAAAAAAAAAAAAAAGAAGGGTTTGGATGTGACCGAGTGAGCATCTCCAATGTTTCCTTGAAATCCTTTCACCTCCGAGGCATCGGAATGACTTTGGAAACCAACCAGAGCAAACAATCCCCGTTCTCTCAGAGAAATGGCAGTCCTGGCACTCTGCTGGGTGGCATCAGCCCGGCGTCTCTCCACCCTGTTTCCGGACATAAGCCCTTTGTCCACTTGCCAAATCCCCAAGTAGGTTATTATTTCCATTGCTGCATCGCCAGGGTTCGCTCATTTTCCTTGAAACCTGTCCTAGGTGTGAAGGCTCCTGAATGTCTTCTGATGACGGCAAGGACTCTGCGAAACGCAGCTGGGAGCTGCACCCGTTGCACCTCAATGAGAAAAGTGACAACCACCGTTATGTGGTGCTGTTCAACATCTTCATCAATGACATATAGACACTGGGATCAAGTGCACCCTCAGCAAGTTTGCCGACGACACTAAGCTGAGTGGTGCGGTCGATGTGCCAGAGGGACGGGATGTCATCCAGAGGGACCTGGA
>VWZL01003625.1:21993-59576 GCA_013396915.1 Stercorarius parasiticus
ACGAGGGGCAATGGTTTGAAACTAGAGCAGGGCAGGTTTAGACACTAGGAAGAAGTCATTAGACATTAGGAAGAAGTTCTTTACAATGAGGGTGGGGAGACACTGGCCCAGGTTGCCCAGAGAGGTGGTGGAGGCCCCATCCCTGGAGACATTCAAGGCCAGGCTTGATGAGGCTCTGAGCAACCTGATCTAGTTGAAGATGTCCCTGCTTACTGCAGGGGGGGTTGGACTAGATGACCTTTAATGGTCCCTTTCAACCCAACACATTCTATGATTTTATGATTCTATGATTAGTTGTGACATATGGACCTTTGCACAAGATGTACCCATGCGCTCAGAGTCCCCTTCCTGAGAGAAAAGCCGGATGGCTTCTCAGCATCTCAGGAAACCCCAACGTGAGCAGGGTCACTGGACCACAAACAAGAAGAAAATGAGGACTGGTGCCCTGAGGACGCCTCTGCCATTCAGAGTGACTTGACCAGTATACCAGTTCTCTTTACCAGATGATAGATGTCCCTGCTTAGTGCAGGGGGTTTGGACTAGATGATCTTTAAAGGTCCCTTCCAACCCAACACATTCTATGATTCTGTGATAAATTGTAAAGGCATTTTTCAACATATATTACAACATAAGCGTCAGTGCACGAGAACAGCAGATGGAGTACCGAAATGGACCTCATAATTAGACACCAAAATATTATATACAGCTGCTTCTTTTCTACGAATGGCTGACAAATAAGATCAGGTCAACCAAATGCGTATTACTAAAACCTGCACAGCCTTTTCCAAGTGTAACGACTGTGACTTCAGAGCAAGCACAGGGATCTTCATGTTTGGTTCACACGGGATAACCCAAAAGATGATGGGTTACTGTTGTCAGCACTGATTTGCACTAAATACCCTATGAACTGGCTTCTACAGCTTCTCTGGGCAACCTGGGCCAGGGGCTCACCACCCTCACAGCAAACAATTTCTTCCCAATATCTCGTCTAAATCTCCCCTCTTCCAGTTTAAAACCCTTCCCCCTCATCCCATGGCTCCCCTCCCTGCTCCAGAGTCCCTCCCCAGCTTTCCTGGAGCCCCTTTAGNCTATTTCTGTGGAAATAGATGTGTATGTGAATGAGGTACCCAGGCAGAGAGTTACGGAAGAGAGTTAGGCTGTGCCAGAAATGAGTCCAGGAAAGGCGAATATACAATTCACTCTTTTCTGTTTCATACGTTGGCTAATTGGTCTGGCGAACAGCGTTTTTATTGCTCGAGCGAGCAGCTCTGAGGACTTCAGGAAGTCCTCGCCTGGGCCAAGGTTCGCAGCACGCGGCCATTACGTTGCATTCGATACGTTAGCATGTGTCTGTAAGTATGAACAAGCTAAACATCGATATCGAATTCTTTTTTTTTTTTTTTTTCCGGAAAAGAAGTCTCCACCTATCCTATGAAGTGCATCTAATCTAAATAGCAACAGTTTACAGGAACACCGCGTCCATTACTTCCACAGCTGCTGGGAAACTGGGGGGGGGCTGTTGGAGTCCTTTTATGGAGAAGGTTTCAAGACAATAAGGCAGTGTCTGATACAGGGCCTCCAAGTTGATACTCATGGCTGTTTGCGAAGTTAAAAAAAATAGCTTTGCATAGTGAAAAAACCCCTAACCTTCCCTAACATCACAGCATTTGCTGTCCACGTTCAAAAAAGAAAGGGGAAATACTTTTTAAATTGAATGCCGGGGAATAAGGCACACGGTAACGCTTGTTTTTAAGGGGAAGTTGACTGGCACAGCCTGCATAGTAATTTTTATTATTATGGCATAACTCCTCCATCTAGCACCCTCTTCCAGCGCGTGCGTGATTTTATTGTGCTTCCAAAGAAGACAGGAATGTCCCTATTCTCCGCGGGTGGTTAAGCAATGGAGACACAGGCTCCTTAACCCATGAAGAGGCAAACCACTGACCCCGGTCCATGTACCACGTACGTCACTTGGCTTTCAGAAATGTCAATACACGTCTCTGCCGTTGGCTTGTATCATTCCAAGGGACAGCAAAATCAATTTTTAAAAGAGCCCGTCAACTTGTTCGTGTTTTTTCCTCAACCGGTTGGATTCGCAAAGGCAAGTAATACCAGTACATAATTTAACTCTGGTAACCCGTAACTGGAACAGCAAACTCTCCCTCTTGGCTCTCTGAAGAACCCACCTTTCACCTTCCCCTCCCTCCATCGATCTCCACCAACTGAAGGTCTCATGCGACAGAAAGTCCAGGTTATACCAGAGCTCAGACCTAACAGAACTTACAGAAGTGCAAACCCCATCAAATGTATTTGTAAATCTGGCCCATGTCTGTATGGAGGTGCCGTATTTTGGGCATGCAGGATGAACTCACCTTCCCATGCAGACCAAGGGTAAAATTAGCTAAGCGGGGTCAGGCAGTATTTAGAAAACCAGTGATCTGAAAGTGCTGTCTGCTCATTGTTTTCATTTATTGTCCTGTTGTGTCACTTAAAGCACTCTCTTGTCATAGCTAGCACTTCTTTTTCCCATCTGCTCTGCCTTGGTTTAGTTGGTAGCAATGAATCGTCACTGTTGTCCTCTGCTTGGCCCAGGCTGTAGAAGAACGTTTCTTGCTGGTGGCCGGGAAAGCTCACAGCTCACCATCGCTGGTGGTGGTGGGGCTGTTGCAAGAGCTGGGGTGCTCCAGGAAGAGTGTCCTCATGCAAACCTCCCTTCGCTGGTGGTTTAAATGGTTTAAGGAAGGGTGATCAGGGTGAGGGACACAGCAGTAACGCCAGGTGTTGGGGAACTGCCTTGCTGCTGACCAAAGGTGCCAGGGTTGGGGTCAAGCTTGCGAGAAGGAGCTGTACGAGGGCTGACACAGACATCAAGCGAACAACGGCGGTGTTTTACCATGTCTCTAACCTCCAGCTCTTTGCTTCCACCCTGCTGCTGGAGGGCATGGGGCTTGGTGTGGGATGGCTGATGAAGACAGGCTGAGCCTGGGCTCCTAGACATTGCACTGAGATGTGTGCGTTCCTCCCCTTCCTCAGGGCACCATCTCCTGGTAGGAACTTTCAATGAGACATACTGCTAATCCCACCTGATTGGAATTAGGGAGTGGCTATCATGTTGTAGACCACCTCTGGATGTCCTGGTGAGCCACAGACCAGAAGCTGAGTTACACTGAATTAGCACTTACTCGTCGATGTCTTGGGTCCCCCGTTGGCTTCAAACATGGGCAGCAAGACCCACAGCACCCCATCAAGAGCCTGGTTGCCCTTAGATCTTTGTACAGTCAAGGAGGGTGACACGAGTCACAGCAGGCAGCATCTTCCTGGTACTGCTGGGGACCTGGCATTGAAACACGTGCTCCAACTGGAGGAGAGCAGATCCAACCTACAGGGGGAGCAGCGATGGAACGATGACGATGATGATGATGATGCAGCCTGCTCAATTCCCCAGCAAAACAGAATCATCGCCTAGGTTGAAAGGGACCTTTAAGACCATCGAGTCCAACCATCAACCTCACACTGACAAAAACCACCACTAACCCATGTCCCTCAGCACCACGTCTGCCTGGCTTTTAAATCCCTCCAGGGATGGCGACTCCACCACTGCCCTGGGCAGCCTGTTCCAATGCTTGATAGCCCTTTCAGTGTACAAAGTTTTCCTAATATCCATCCTAAACCTCCCCTGGCACAACTTGAGGCCGTTTCCTCTTGTCCTATCGCCTGTTCCTTGGGAGAAGAGACCGACACCCCCTGGCTACACCCTCCTTTCAGGGGGTTGCAGAGAGCGAGAAGGTCTCCCCTCAGCCTCCTTTTCTCCAGGCTGAACACCCCCAGCTCCCTCAGCCGCTCCTCACAAGACTTGTCCTCCAGACCCCTCACCAGCTCCGTTGCCCTTCTCTGGACTCGCTCCAGCCCCTCAGTGTCTTTCTTGTGGTGAGGGGCCCAAAACTGGACGCAGCCCTCGAGGTGGGGCCTCACCAGTGCTGAGGACAGGGGGACGGTCACTTCCCTAGTCCTACTCACCACGCTGTTCCCGATACAGTCCAGGATGGCCCTGTCACCTGCCAGTGACCTCTGGGAGAGGAGCGGCTCCTCTGACGTTGAAGCACACTTGCAGACCTTTCCAACACAGGATCACTCGACCCCTCCAATCATCCTTGTTTGTATATAAGAGCACATGGACAGGTGAACGGGGCCAGACAAGTCCCCTCCCTGGGAGACTTCGGGTTTGAAGGCAACACGAGGGCAACAGCCCCGTTCCCCGACCAACTGGTTTGAATAAGTTACGGGCTAAAAATCTGGAACATTTGTTCTTGTGCATATTAACGGCGATCCCTGGGTGCTGATGTTTATCTAACCAGGCCATTTAAATAATTGGAAGGCATATGCAGGAGTTCAAAGCCGTCGGCTAAGCTGCGTCGCCTTCTTCTGTCGTTAGTTGTGTGCGTGTCAAGCGAGGCCACCTCCGTCAGGTCAGGTCTTCAGCCTGATGGCTTGTGTTTGGTCAGCTTCAAAGACCCCTGCGAATGGTGCTGCGCTCAGGAATGCCCCCAGCCCACAGAAACGAGCAGGAAAGAATTGTACAAAGCTGGTTTCCTTACTGGTTTGGTTTTTGTGTTTGGTTTTTTTTTTAAGAAATAACAGAATTGCCTTTTCCTTACCAAGCACTGATGGGCCGCAGGCGAATCCCGCCTTCCCTTCTCACACCCTGCTGCCCTGCGGCTGTTGCAATGGTACCGATAATTTAAAGATCTCACACTTCAGGCAGGTCCCTGATGGAAAAAAAAATCAAATAATTAATTAAAGTAGTTCAGACAGAGTCGCCCTCGCTCGCTCCTTAGATGCCGGTTTTACGAAGGACATTTGTTTATAAGGCTCAGCTGGATTTTTCTTAA
The DNA here is from genome assembly GCA_013396915.1 of Stercorarius parasiticus. Taxonomy (NCBI): domain Eukaryota; kingdom Metazoa; phylum Chordata; class Aves; order Charadriiformes; family Stercorariidae; genus Stercorarius; species Stercorarius parasiticus. The sequence continues at coordinate 26,883 of VWZL01003625.1, forward strand.
GAAGTTCCCCAAGCGTTTCAGTTGCCATCTGTGCATCTTTGTTGTCCAAGTGCATTAGCAGAACTTCCCCGGTTCAACCTAAATTGATAACTTTATCCAGTCTCCACTTAATATCGCCGCAGAGCAGCTGCTTGTGGAGTTGTTTAATCTCCATTAGAGCGCTTTGGGTAAAATCCAAGCTTGCATCCATATGAAAGCGTGACACGAGCAAGACGCTCTGCCTCGGCGGGGCTTTGCAGGCCGAGGGTGTCTGAGGCCATTCAGAGCTCAATATTTAATATTTGCTCGAAAACCGGGCTGGCTGCGGGTCTCCCTGGAGACCTCGCGTCGTCTAAGGAGGTGATGCTCTTTCCTTGATGGTGGTGGTTTTTTTTTTTTGCACCCCCGGTTTATTTTTTTCCGTCTGAAATTCGTTTTGCGAGGTGCTGAGATCGCCGTGGTGGGGTACTGGGTGCCGAGGCGGGGAGGGAGAGCTGGTGTTTATTCAAGGAAACGCGCTCTATAAAAGCCTTTCTCTTAATCACCTCAAGTGCTTCGGAAGGGGTATGCGTTACACCTTGTTTTGTCTGCAGGCGATGAAATGTGGATGGTTAGGCTCGCTTTAAATTACGTCTGATCGAGAAATGGAATCTAGATTCTTTTTAAGTCTCCTTATTTTGTTTCCACATCTTCCCATGCATCTATCTCAGCTGACAGCCGGGGTGAAACGCCCCTCAGAGAAGTTCCCTCGCCAAGATTTATTACAGGGAAGAGAAATTATTTTCTGGGATAACACTTACGTATTAGGGAAAAGAAGAATTCCTTTTCCCATTCGTTCCTCGCTGATTTTTCATCAAACTAATAAAACAGACACAAAGTATCAAGCTTCCCCGGTATTGCTGGCCCAGTCCTCTATCCGAGTGTAATGCTGTTGGGATTACCGCCAGAAATCACTCTTCCGCGTGACCCACTGCTTTAGAAGAACGATTGCTCCCTGTAACACAGCTGGGTTTTCCTTTGTGCTCTGGCCCTACCGAAGACAACAGCAGTTTTATCATTGATCTCGAAGGATTCAGGCTTCCAGCTCCTGTATTTCCATCCACAGTAGGTTTTGGCTGGGCTGTTCCTAACAGACCTTAAATTTAAAGGAACTTACTTGACTTCAGCCACTAACTGCTGTTGTCTCACCTTGAGAAAGTCCATCCTTTCCGAGCCATGTGTCCCACCAGGACAGGTCAAGAAAGCAGCTCGTGGCTGCGGGATCCTATCATCCGGCCATAGCACTGAGTAACCCAAAATTCCTGTGTCTGTGTCCCCTGTGGCCACCAGGAGTGATGAAGGTGGAGCCACCATCGTGGACCAGCCTCTCTTCTCAGGACTGCGTGGTGGGATGCAATATAATATATAATATAATCCTACAGGGCCAAAAATTGCACATTTTGGCTGGGATTCTTTTCTCCTCCATCCCTCTCTACATCCCTGCACCTATTGTGGATGCAGAGCCCTGAGACAGCCCGGCACGTGCTGCTGGAGGTAGCGCTGGTGCTTTCCTGCCGCCTCCACTGCAGTTGCAGTCACCAGGCGACATCAAGACATTGGGCTAACGGGATCAAAGTTTGGTCCGTGCTGGAAGACATCAGCATCCCTCCTGCCACCCTGCCTGGGAGCAAGCTCCCTGCCTTGGCATCGCCATCAGCACAGCGTGTTTGTCCTCAGTTCACTGAGCAGCTCCTCCGTACACCCAAGACCTTCTATCTTGATGGAGGGACTCGGTGTTTGCCCCCACTGAGTTCATCTGCATCGTTGTTATTCATAGAATCATTGAATGGTTTGGGTTGGAAGGGACCTTTCAAGGCCATCTAGTCCAACCCCCCTGCCATAAGCAGGGACATCTTCAACTAGACCAGGTTGCTCAGAGCCCCGTCCAACCTGGCCTGGAATGTCTCCGGGGATGGGGCCTCCACCACCTCTCTGGGCAACCTGGGCCAGTGTCTCACCACCCTCAGTGTAAAAAACTTTCTTCCTTATATCTCACCTCAATCTCACCTTTTTTCATTTAAAACCATTACCCCTTGTCCTATTGCTACAACCCCAACTAAAAAGTCTTGTCCCCATCTTTCTTGTCTTGCTGCAACAAGGTCTCCCCGGAGCCTTCTCTTCTCCAGGCTGAACCCCCCCAAATCCCTCAGCCTGTCCTCCCAGCAGAGGGGCTCCAGCCCTCTGATGAACTTTGTGGCCTCCTCTGGATCCGCTCCAACAGGTCCGTGTCTTTCCCGCACTGAGTTATTGCTCACGTCAGCTCCACGACTCACTGTAATTAACTGGGACCCGACACTGTGGTGGCTGCGAGGGTCCGTCACCACTGTGACCCCTGAGCAGCACGGCAGCCTGATGGAAAGGACCTTCCCCGTCACCTCCCCTAAGGTTTTCTTCATTTTGTTTTTTTTCCCCCCAACTGACTTCCCAAGTGCATTACCCACATGAAGCGACTTTCCCCCCCCACCCCGCCAGCAAAACCGCACGCATTACGGCGCCCGGCCCTGCGTCACAGCGCGCCGTGAGAAAGAGCAGGAGCCCGGTGCAAGTGGGAAGCCATCCATATGCTCCCGCAGGCTGGGCTCCAAGCATTAACGTTATCAAATTACAGCTAACGGGAGCAGATTAATGCACAGCGTGCCCCCGCGCCGCTGGAGGAATTACCGCGCCGATCAATGCGGCGTGGAGCGTGCGGCCGCGGGCAGCCCCCGGCTCCCCCAAATGCCATGAGCCGGGGCTGTTTGGGGAGGAAAAACATGGATCCAGCTATGGGATCAGTTGGTACGATCTGAGGGACGCAATAAAAAAATCAATGAATATGGAACGGGGTGTCTTCTGGGTGCAGGGAATGGGGCCACCCTCCCTAAATGGGCAAAATAGAATGGAAAAAATAGGCTTTAAAGGTATTTGCTGTCCCAGTGGTGGCTCTTCAGCAAGGATTTAGTGTAACACTTGCCAACACTCTTCAGGAAGGGGGAAACACAGGACAACGAAGCAGCTCAGCTCAGGTCCCCCCCCCAAGATGTGGACGGGGGTCCCCATCCGTTATCTTTCTGCCGGGGCACCGCAGGCCGGACCTCACACGGCAGCGGCTACTGCAGGCAGCGATCCAGCAACGGGCAGAAATTTGAGCTCTGCAAGGAGGAATTCTCAAAAATGGGGCTGCCCAGCAAAAATAACGTCCCCAGCTAGCCAGGCACCATCGTGGTGGGCTTTCTGTACGTCAAGGGCATGGGATTCGATTGTTCAAACATAACGAGAGGACGTTCGCTTCGCTTGCGGTGAGCATTTGTCAGGCTTAAGGGCATTGCTCAAGGGGAGCGCTGACAACAAAAATAAGATTATTCAGCGTTTCTGTGACATTTTACATTTTCAAGATGCCTTTCAGGCACTAACCAGACATTAAACATGAGCTAATCTTTTGTTACGGCTCCTCTGCAGCTGTTAGACGGGATTAGGACTCAAATTGGGTGGATATTGCAAACAAACAAACAAACAAACAAAAAAAGACTTAATTAAAAATATGCAAGTGCTTTTAACGAGTCTATAAGGGCCCCTTAGCATGGTCCATGTGTTATGAACAACAATGAGCACTCACACACTTCACTTCGGGTTTGCAAGGATATCCTGGGCAACGTTGAGTCAAGGCAACTCAAAACTAGTCAAAACGGTGGCAAAATCAAGCAATGTGACATGCCCAATGACCAAACCCAAATACCTGCACCTCGTCTGAGCATCGTGTTGCCCCACACGGACTTTGGGACCCTTCTTTGATGAAGGATGGACTGTGACCGCTGCTGTCGCCCAGAGAGCGGTCCAGCATCTGGATGGAGATGGCTGAGTCCTCCTGGGTGGTCTGGGATAAACCCTTGAAATCTTGGTTCACCATCTGCAACGTGTGGATGAAGGCACTTCCACAACACACAGGGATGCTGGAAAATGCTCATACTCAACAAAAAGGATTAAATGCAGACCCTAGCTAATGAGTGATGAGGTTAATTACCACTGCTTTGGCTGCAGATTATTTTTATGGTGTCCTTAGTGGGTTCTTGCGTAAATGGCATTGGGCAGCTCAGGTCTCAGCAGTGCCCGTGGATGATCCCAGAGGGGACAGCTGCTGGGTGGCCACTCTACAGGGTAGCTTTCCCATGAGATGGGTTTTGTTCGTGGGAATTGTCCGGTTTCAGCATCTCCCTGGACCATGTGCCAGCCCGGATGCGCCCCAAGCATCTCCAATAGGGAGGAGGAGGTTGTCCCCTTCCAGCAGCCCTGGGAAGGTTCTCAGCAGCTTTGGGAAGCCACCGTTTCCTTCGATGACTAACGGTTCAAGGAACCTCACTTCTGGGTTCAGTGTTTTCAAAACAGAAGAAGTCAAAGACCATTAGTAACTTCCCCAAGCCGGAGCACGACTCTGCGTTGCCACACAACTGACCACAGAAGGGCTTTATAAGGCAGGAGCCGGCGTCGCCAAGGGTGAAGCAACTCACCCGGCGCGACACGGGACGTCGGTGGCGATGCTGGGAGCTGACTCAGGAGATCTGGGTACGGAGTCTGGTCCCTCAACCGCAGTCCTCTCCTTCCTCTGACTCTTGCCGCAGATGCAAGGGCTGCTCCGGGCAGATGATCTGGGAAGCAGAGTAGCACTGAGCTACTCCCGGTGACCTTGACCGCAGAAACGATGGTCAGAACTGACCCCAAGCAGAGCATGGGATGGGGCTCCTCAGCACCACAGGGCTGCCTGATGGACCCACAGCAAACCTTGCTCGGGGGTTAGGGCACCACTTCCAAGCGGGCTACGTTGACCAGCATGGTCCCCCATGTGCAGTTACGTGCATCCCAGCACACATCACTGGAAGATGCCGGTCCCCCCGGCGCCGGCGATGAAGCGGATGGAGGGGAGCGGGAGAGCGGTGGACTCGCTAATTCCCAGCCAGAAGGTTGCCAAGAGGAAATGCACTTCCCGTAAAGTAGGCGCTGTTACTGACTTGTTTGCTGGAATTGCTTGAGTGGTAATTACGCTCCCTTAATATTGACATATTTCAATAGTTTCCAAGCATAATAAGAATCCTGTCCCGCTCCCCCCATCCCCACCCCCCCCGCCTCTTCCAAATTTCTGCGGCGAGCTTTCACTTTGAACAACGGATTATCTGGAGGGGCGTGACTTGCCCACGTCTTGTTTGTTGGTACAGCACATCCAGATGTTTTGCTCTTGTGCGTGGTGCTTTCGGATGCGCCGAGTATTTGATGGTGTGCTGTCCCGTAAAGGAGCTGCAGGCCTCCGTCGCGCAGGAAAAAAAAAAAATATATATGTATATACCTCTCCGTTGTGCTGCTTCATGTGGGACTCCGCTGGTCACGACCCCCAGCTCATGCCTTGATCCCGATGGGGTAACGCAGAGCGGCGTCAGCATCAGTCCCACACCATTTGTCTTTCATTCGCTACTTGTCAGAAGTCCCGAGACACTTTGTCCCGAGCGCGGCGGCCAAAAAAGACCATTCCCTTCTTAAGTTGTTTCGTGCGTGGGCCATTCTCATGAAGGCTGTAAAAGGAATGGGGTTTTTTTCCCAGAAAAAACATCTCACGCTAAAGACGTGGTAGGAATCTGGGTTACTCAATGCCCTGAGCGGCACCCTGGTTTCCTCTGCCTGTGGGATGACCAGGCGTGAATTTATTTTGGTGGATGCAGACCCACAAATTTGGTACCTTTTTGCCCCAAAAATAATTTTCCTTTTCTCCCTTGCTGCATTGCTGCAGTTGTTGGTCCTTGTGTCCCTCCGAGCATCCACCCAGAGAAACGTCCAGGCACGGCTTACACAGACTCCTGTTCCTCCCAGTCCCGGGCAGTCTCTGGGAGGACTGGTCTTTGCAAACATCTCCTTGGGTTTTCCTCAAGATGGGAGTTTTCGATCACAAGTGCTGGCTGACCGCAGAGGTAACCCCTCTTTGACTTCTTCTCCTCCATGCCCAGGGTCATGGTACCCATGCACTGCGGGCTGGACACCCCGTGGGGCAGCTCTCCGAGGGACAGCGGTGGTGATAATGGACCTGTGACCCTTTCCACCAGGCAGGACAGACACAGGCACCTTGTAGAGCATCTCCCCTTCTCCAGGAGGCTGCAGTTGTGCAGCCACCAGTCCTCACCTTGATCCCCACCAGTCCTCACTTTGATCCCCACCAGTCCTCACCTTGACCCGAGGGCACGTTTCGCTGAAGCCAAACATCATGTTGGCCAATTTGCTACGTTGCCTTGGGGCTTAAGGAAAGAAGAGTTTCTCACCCTTGTTTGGTGAAAGCCAAAACAGGAAAAACTCTCACGCAGGCCACAAACCACCACGGCAAAGCTGGGCTGGAATATGATTTCTTGGGAATCTCCGTAAAGGATGGAGGAAAGAATCCTCTCTCCCAGGGCTCTGGTTGGGTGGCAGTTGCTTGCACAAAAGGGTGTGTGCGCATGTTTTAATCTACGTCAGAGAGATGAGAAAGCAAAGAGAAAGCCAACAAAGTGCCAGGGAGGTACCAGAAAGGGAGCTGGGGAAAGGTGACGCGAAGCGAGGGAGCGGGGAGGCACACGGGGTGTGCAGGAGCGGCTCCAGGCAGGCTCAGGCTTGGGCTCAAGGCTGTTGCAGCCTCCTTGGTCCCGTGGTGTTAGGGGAAATGGGACTTCACGTACCTTCCCGATTAATACACAGAATTGCATCAAAGAAATACCTGGCTGTCATCATCGGCGTATCCTCCCAGCAAGAACGATCTTGGCAGGACCTTGAGTGGGCCCAGCGTCTCAGGCCAAGAGCCAACAATATGTTCGGTACAAGTTTCTTCACCTCCCGTCTTTCGTCATCTCCCACACTCACCCCACCAACATGCCATCCCAAAGGTTACTGTCGAGGTAGGAGAAAGCTAGTAAGGGAAGACACCCTTAAAACTCGAAAGGGCAGAGCTGCAAAAAGGCACCTTTAAAAATCCTAACCCCTATCCACCTGTCCTAAGGCTAACCCCTCTGCATCTGGCCTTCTCCTGGGAATGCAAGGTGACAAATCCTCTTCCGAGTCTCTTAAATCGAGAGGATTCACTGGGCAACTTCTGGGCCTTATGGTCCACGATGAGGGGTGAGGGCACTGCTAGGACTGCCTGGCCACATTTCCCAATTTCATGAGTCCCAGACCCAAGCCCCAGACTGTGGAGAGCTGCAGAAAAAGCCTTGGGTCCACCAGCCATTGCCAGCAGATCTCTGCAGGCCGTAGTTTGGGACCTTTCGGAGATGCTCTCCAACCTACGCTACTTTTTTGGGGGGGGTAAAGCAGGGTAAGGGTCTCTATCGTGGCATGAACGGCTGCTGACTTTGCTGATAGATGCTGCTGGTGGACACCAGAGAGGTGAACATAAGGGCTTCCTTCTGAGGTCCAGGTCCTCTATTGTTTTGACCTGAAGATGACTGACAGCCCTCAAAGCTTATCAGAGCCAGTCCTGACGCTGCAATACATCAGTGCAAACAGTGGTTTTGCTCTCCGTTGGCTGGAGAGCAACCCAAGGCCATGGGGCAAGACATGGGATTTCAGGTCTGGGTTGAAGGGAAGGCTTTGGGACTTGACGCTGAAGGCTGAGGGACAAGCTGCCCTGCCAGCCCCGGCATCAAGGAGCAGGGAAGGAGGGGATTTCTTCCTTGCTCTTAATTTCAGCGGGAGCAGAGGGTTATACAAGAGCGAGGCAGATGGAAATGTCACAACAGCGAGCTTGGCAGCTGCACAAACACAACTAATCTGCCCTCGTTTAATGCTCGTAGCCACAACATAAACATACGCGCCGCACAAGGTAATAGATGAGGTAAATCCGTCATCAGCAGCCTCATTACACGGGGCGTGCTGCCTCGCCGCCCGCGGCTCCCGCTCCCCAGCACCCTCCTGCCACCCTCCCGAAGCCCCAGCGTGGCGGCCAGCTCGGCTGGGATGGCTGAAACCAGCCCCGGAAAAGCCCGGCATCCCCCAAATGTCCTGCCCCAAACACGGCTGAGGTGTTTCGTGTAGTCAGTACTCACCCATCACCTCTTTATACATGTAGTGTGCTCCAGGGCACCCACCCAAGCCCAACCGATGGTGTGCCTCCACTCATAGTCCTTCAACAGATAGGGTGGTACCATGAAATGGAGTCATTTTATCATAGCATCATAGAATGGTTAGAGTTGGAAGGGACCTTAAAGCTCATCTAGTTCAAGCCCTGGGCAGGGACACCTCCCACCACACCAGGTTGCTCCAAGCCCCGGCCAACCTGGCCTTGAACCCCTCCAGGGATGGGGCAGCCACAGCTTCTCTGGGCAACCTGGGCCAGGGGCTCACCACTCTCACAGCAAACAATTTCTTCCCAATATCTCATCTCAATCTCCCCTCTTCCAGTTTAAAACTGTCCCCCCTCGTCCCATGGCTCCCCTCCCTGATCCAGAGTCCCTCCAGAGTCCCCTCCGGCTTTCCCGGAGCCCCTTTGGGGACTGGAAGGGGCTGGAAGGTCTCCGCGGAGCCTTCTCTTCTCCAGGCTGAACCCCCCCAGCTCTCTCAGCCTGTCCTCCCAGCAGAGGGGCTCCAGCCCTCCCAGCATCTCCGGGGCCTCCTCTGGCCCCGCTCCAACAGTAGATAACAATAGAATAATAAATAATAATGATGTGCCGTTTTGATGTGCATATATAGGAACCTAATATACATATACATCCAAGCTGCCCATCTCGTCTCGGCCCTTTCCTGATCAGTGACTATCAGGTCTTTGGGTCAGGACCACGGTTCCTGGTTTATTCTCCAGCACTGCTCCTTCACGTACTCCCTGGACTATTGTTTGGCTGCACAGAGGCAGTGACAACAAGCAGGAAGGTACGGCTTGAAAATGGCTGTTTCTTCCCCAGTCAAGAAGTACCTCTGCCATCTGTCTCCAGTACGCACCAGCGGGGAAGGTGGCACCCTCAAACGTGGCATCAACCCACCTGTGTCCTGTCCTCCTACCTTCTTCCCTGTTGCGGGGAGCTACAGGCCAAACTCTTCCCTCCCAGTAAAGGGTCACGTTTCAGGACAGTGTCACCTCCACCCTCTCAAGGCCACCCTGGGCTCCTGGTGGCCACGGTGACCTGGACATGGGCCCCTTGGTCTTGCTGCTGACGTGTGCTGGTGTGGTTCTGGTGCGGTTGTAGGTCCCTGTGTAGCACGCCTAATTGAACAGAGAAATGCAACGCTGTGATGAGTGAAAGGAGCGCTACTGGCAAACATCTTCTGGGTCTACGTTAGGGATGGACATGCTGGAAATCCACCTCCTGACCAGACTAGCTACTTCACCACAAATGGTTTCCAGTCCGCGGCTGGCCAGAGTCAAACAGCCGCATGAAGAGGGAGAACATTGGTTAAACTCGGTTTCGTTGGTCCTACCATATTGGCTCTGTAAGCCATGGAAGTTACCTCTGAAACTGCTAACGCGTCCTCCAGGAAAGCAAAGCAAGATAGAAAGACGACGGAAAAAAAGACAACAAAAGAAAGATAAGAGGCAATCCTGCCTCATGCGGCGCTGGTGATGCTCGTGTCCTTCTGGGACTGCTGTGGACGTGGGGTTTTATGAGTTCTCTCCCTGCCACCTTCATCAGGAGCTGCCACTTCCCCAGCCCAAACATGCTCTGTCAGGAAGGAGGAGAAGCCAAGCAAGGAGATAAAGGCAGGCTGAAGTTTATGGCTATTGTTTAGGTATTGATTGCGTATTTTGTGGGCTAAAAGGTTGACCTTTCAAAGGGCAATTGGCGTCTGCCAGATTTGATTTAGGAGAAAGAAAAGAATTTAAATTTAATTTTCACTTCGTATTTCAGCTGGGGGAAACTTGCAAGATTGGAGACGCCAAAGCCGCTTTTCCTTGGGGGAGGTTGAGGGATTTGTTTTTTTTTTTCCTGGAGCCATCGTAAAGAGCTTTGTTTCAGGGTGAAAATGGCTCTGTTGCTGCTCTCCGCTCCGCTGCTCAGCACTGCAGAGACACGTCCAAGACACAAGGCGCTAAGCAGAATATTCAATCTGAAGCTCAGCCGAGGAAATATACTGGATACTGAATATCCCGTATCAAGGAATGAAGGTGAGGTTTTTTCCTCTCTGTAGGAACGGCCTGAGCAACAAGCGACAAAACACGCAACGCTGGATTAGGAAAAACCCCACGTTTTTAGGCAATTCCCAGTGGCCAGTTCTTTGCCCACTCTTTATTCCCCATTTCCCCAGTAATGTGCCTTTGCCACACTAGTGCCCATGGTCACCATCCCAGATGAGGTCCCTCTTTCCCCACTGGTTTTGCCGACCCAGGCCCCACCTGAAGAGGCCACTGGTGGTCCTCAAGCACTTGGTTTGGAAGAGGCTTTGAATTTAGGATCACAGAATCACGGAATGGTTTGGGTTGGAAGGGACCTTAAAGATAATCTACATCCAACCCCGCTGCCCTGGGCAGGGACACCTCCCACCACACCAGGTTGCTCCAAGCCCCGGCCAACCTGGCCTTCAACACCTCCAGGCATGGGGCAGCCACAGCTTCTCTGGGCAACCTGGGCCAGGGGCTCACCACCCTCACAGCAAACAATTTCTTCCTCAGATCAAATCTAAATCCACCTTCTCTCAGTTTAAAACCATTCCCCCTCGTCCCATGGCTCCCCTCCCTGCTCCAGAGTCCCTCCCCAGCTTTCCTGGAGCCCCTTTAGGGACCGGAAGGGGCTGGAAGGTCTCCGCGGAGCCTTCTCTTCTCCAGGCTGAACCCCCCCAACTCTCTCAGCCTGTCCTCCCAGCAGAGGGGCTCCAGCCCTCCCAGCATCTCCGGAGCCTCCTCTGGCCCTGCTCCAACAGCTCCGTGTCCTTCTGCTGTTGGTGGCCCCAGAGCTGGAGGCAGCACTGCAGGGGGGTCTCCCCAGAGCGGAGCAGAGGGGCAGAATCNTGTCATCGGCAAACTCGCTGAGGGTGCACTAGATCCCACTCTCAATTGCCAGATCCAGTTTTGTCCCTGGATGGTTTATTCCCATTATTCTCCGGTTGAGCTTTCCTTTAACAGGGACGGCCAGCTCCGATGGGGCTCAGCACCCCAGGTCCCCTCTACCCTGAGCTGGGCAGGATTTGTTCACTGCAGGCTGGGATGCAGGAGCTGCACCGGGAGAGGGGACGGACCCTGACAGTGGCTTCGGGGACGAAAATAGAAGCAGCAGGGCGAGGACAGCTGTTCCTAGTTTAAATTGCCAGTTTTTAATAAGCTGTTTTGCTCTTTGAAAAGCATTTGTTTCGCCGTTTCGTAAAGAGGAGGAGGAGCCGGGATAGCATCACCGGGGATGTCACTGAGCTTGTCACCGCTCCGTAGCTCCTCTCCGGCTACTCAAAGACCTCCAATTTTCCCCCGGTGCCATCAAATTTAGCGTTTTCAGCAGCACAAAGCGACTATAAGGAAGACCGAAGTCTTGCCATTTAGTTTGCCAAGGCAGCTGGCAAAAACTTCACGTACAGCTGAACATTTCATCACGTCTGCCAAGACATATTCATTTTGGATTAATTTTAAGACAGTTTTGAAAGTGATGATGAAGGATTATGCAGCGCGCTTCAGCGGCATTATAAAAAAAAAATAAAAATCTCTCTCTTCTTTAAATCTCTCCCTCAAATTGTCCCAGTTTGGCAGTTCAGCGGTGTATTTGATTTGTGATTTGGAGGGATTCGCCGCTAGTGACATTTTCATTTATCTGAGTACACGTAAGTGCTGGCACAATCCGTGGGTGGTAGCAGCGCCTTCAAGATTAAACACGGCCACTCGAAGCAATTCATTTGCAAGAAGGCGGCATAGCCCTAACGTATGAAAAGCATCCATCCCGCAGTAGCCCAGCATCTATGATTAAATGCTTACAAGCTTTTCGGGCTGTAATCTCAGCTGGAGCCTTGCTGTTCAGGGTTAACTACTCTCAAAAGTATTTACAACACTGTTGTTCCAGAGCGGTGCCGGGTTTTCCTGCCGAAGGGATGTCAAAATCCGTAGTCGGGGACATGCAAAGGAGGGATGTAGCTCACGTGTTGCTGCCTTTCAGACCCCAGCTCACGCGATCACGCAGGCATTTCCATGATTTCCATGAAGATGATCAGAGGACTGGAGCACCTCTCCTATGAAGACAGGCTGCGAGAGTTGGGGTTGCTCAACCTGGAGAAGAGAAGGCTCCGGGGAGACCTTACAGCGGCCTTCCGGTACCTGAAGGAGGCATACAAGAAAGCTGGGGAGGGGCAGTCTGCAAGGGCAGGTAGCGATGGGAACGAGGGGCAATGGTTTGAAACTAGAGCAGGGCAGGTTTAGATTAGACATTAGGAAGAAGTTCTTTACAATGAGGGTGGGGAGACACTGGCCCAGGTTGCCCAGAGAGGTGGTGGAGGCCCCATCCCTGGAGACATTCAAGGCCAGGCTTGATGAGGCTCTGAGCAACCTGATCTAGTTGAAGATGTCCCTGCTCACTGCAGAGGGGTTGGACTAGATGGCCTTTAAAGGTCCCTTCCAACCCAACACATTCTATGATTCCATGATTCTCTGATTCTATGATTACCTGAAATGGTTGCCTCCACGGCCCATAGCACCTCCCTGCTCTGCTCCTAACGAAGCGTTGTACCCAAAGTCGCAGCAAGAAGTACAGCTCTGCCGTCCTGGTCAACTGAAGTTGTAAGAGTTGCCCTTTTGTCTTTAAAATATAGAATCACAGAATGGTTTGGGTTGGAAGGGACCTTTAAAGGTCATCTAGTCCAACCCCCCTGCCATGAGCAGGGACGCCTGCAACTAGATCAGGTCTTCCGATGACAGAACTGTTATCAGCGTAATGAATGACGCCGGTGACAGGCGTTGATGTCTCATGAAGATCACCCTGGAGCACTTGGGCAGCGTCTCGGTGATGCCACAGCAGCCTGGGGACGTCCTGCTAACAGGTTCCTTTCCTGGAAGGCAAAAAAAAAAAAAAAGGCCAACTCCTTGCTTTCATGATCCTTTCCCTGAACCCATCCGTCCCAGAGCGGAAGCTGCTGCTGAATCTGAACGTCGCGAATGAGCTGTGCAAAGGCACCGTGAGTGAATAGTTCTCCGCGTTAAAAGCCAGCCTTCCAACCAAGCCCAAAATAATTGCCAGCCCCATCCAGCATAACCCAGACAACCAACCTTGTGACATCCAGGACATCCTTCCCCCCAGAATTTAGTCTCAAGGCACATCCGCACCATACTGAGAGCTCACGGCCACCACGGCTTCTTCTGGAAGATCCCCAGGAGCTGATGTTTCATCGTCCAGGTGTTCAGGACGCCCTGAGCAAATTCGCTGCTAAGAGCTCTTTGGCAGTAAACCCAACTGGCTGCCCCCAGCCAGCTCTTAACGGTCAAGAGGGAGCAGTCTGGATGGATCCAGCAGATGGATCTAGAGGCCATCTCTAGACGGAGAGCCGAGGAGAACATCACTCCTGTCTAACCAGCTGACTGCAGCTTGCCAAGGCAGCGGATTGATGTTTTCCTCCCCTTTAAATGACATTTGCCTGCCAGAAATGTTAAAAATGATTGGATCTGTGTCATGTCGCTGAAGACAATTTTACGGATTATCTGTTGTGTAGTTAAAGGTGTAGAAAAAAGCCCTCGTGGAGCCTCTTGGGTGCGGGTACGTGCTTGGTATGGAATTTAACCCAATAATATTGGCTGGAGAAAGCTCAAAGAGAAAAAAACTTCATGCCAGTTTCAGTAACAAGCAAAAGCTCCCCAAACTGAACAGCTCTAGCGAGATCGGTGCCCGGATCTGGATCTTTGCACCCGGATCTGGGCTTGGGAAGGAGGGGAAGAGACCGCGACCGTGAACAGGAACGCCTGAGCAAACATTTCCTTCCTCTGCATCTGATAACTCCGTTGCTCGCAGAGGCGCAGCCGTCACCTTGCTGTGAGTTACTAGAGTCTGTTATAATAATAGATAATAATTATTATAATAATACCCCCCCCAAAAGAACCCAAATTAACAACAAATCAAACACAAAAGCAGCTAGGACCCTGGTTTTTACAGTGTTATGAAGACCAATGGTACAGATTTTTAAAGCTAGCTAGGTAAGGTGGCCAAAGGCCTGCTAATGGGTGAAGATGGGAAAGGATTTAGGGTGGTCAGGCGATTATCGAAGCGCAATTGTATAGAGAACTCCTGGTCTTCAAGCGCAGAAGTGCGGGTTTTCACAGACCGAGCCCCAGCCGTCAGGAGAGAGCCTGGGGCTGACGAACTACAAGATGGCATTTGACCTTTGGTTGGCTGAATTAAGACAACGTACGCAAGAATAAAAGCGAGCCAGCCAGTAGAAAAGGTTGTACAAAACGCTTTAGAGTTTCCACAGAAGTGAGGGGGGGTTGTTTGCTTCTTCCTTTCCTGTTTAACTGGTAGATCAACAATCTAGCAGGCACGGAGAAAACAGTTGGTTTTTTTTTTTTTCCTGTAACTTGCCTAATACTTTTCGGTTTTAGGCTAGCAGGGTCAAGAAATGCCGTGAAATCTGGAAGGTATTGGGACTGCTGTTGCCAAAGTCAATGATGCCCGACTCATTTGTAGGGCAGCAGGGAAAAGGACTCGTAGCTTCCAACCCACCACCTCGTTTTCACAGGGAGGTGGGAGTTTCTCTCAATTAACTGAAGGAGGACAGTTTCTCCCTCATCGGGAACACGTGCATCAGGCTGCATGTGCACCACCTCCACTTCACTGACAACCTCCACAGCACCTTGGTTTCCTGCCTGTTCTCCCAAAAGCTTGGTCTTCTGGAAGGGATGGTCTTCTGAGTGAGGACAGAGCAGAATTCCCTTCTCCCCCCCAACCCAGACGCAATGGATTGCCCTCTCTAACACTACTCAAGTAGCCTAAACAGATGGTGTCACTAGTGATCAGCACTCGGAGCAAGAATATGGGCTAAGATCCTGGTGCACCACCCAACGCACTCCCCAAAACCCAGGGAGACACCATCTGCCTATGTGGTGTGGCCAGAACAACAGTAAAGAGAAACCGAGGGCTGAAGGGGAAAGTCGCGTCCCTCCTCTGCTCCACCCTACGACCGCACGTTCCCAGTGCCTCCTCTGGGTTCTACCTACTGCGACCGCAGAAGTTGAGTTCGCAAGAGCCCTCCCTTAGGTGGGATTCAGCATGACGTTGCAGCACGACATGCCCCTTCTTTCACCAAGCGCCCATTTCAACAACCGTCTACTTAATACAACAAATACGCTTTTTAGTCCACACGATAGACAACGTTATAAAACCTCATGCACGTTAGCTCTGATGGCCACACCAAGACCCGCTGGCCAAACGTCACCACGCAGCAGCTACCACGTAAAACAAATACAACTAATTTACTGTTCTGATTTTTTTTTTTTTTTATTACGCATAATAAATCTTTCACACAAAGTAATGAAAAGGATCCCTAAGGTGATACTTCACAGATCTGAAGGAAAACACGAGTTATTTGTGACCGTGCCAGACCTGCAGACTTCAGGACACTGCCAGACCCACATAACGCTCAAACTCTTGGAAGAGCCAACGGAGCTAGCATGGATTTCGGCATAAGTCTTGGTCTGGCTCTGCTGTTTCGGCTTTGGATTGTAACTCCAGCTGTTCCAAACCAACTGGGCTCTGGGAGCACTGCATATTAATTCAACGCACAAGGAAATTACGCGATCGGAACAAACCTGTTCCTTCTGTACTTCAATTCAATGTCATCGCAACAAGAGGACAGCGAGAAATAAATTCATTGTGCGACTCCTACGTCGATTCAGCAGCTGGTTTGACCTATTCTACCAGATCGCTGCTTTACGTACCCTCTCTCTTTATAAAAAGCCCTTTCAAAGAAAAAATCGGGTGCTCTCCGGTTTGATGCCTGGTTGAGAAGCATCTGCTGGGGTTGAGCCCTCTTTCATGGAGCGCTCTGCTTCTGCTGCTCACCTCGACCTCGGGGCAGGTTCAAGTGCTCAACGGGCGATTAAGACAGATGAAAACTGAGCCATTCCCAGCAACCTCAGCATCCACAGTTTAAAAGTGCATCTTCAGACCGACCTTTCCAAAGGCTGGGCAGCTCTGCCGACTGACAAACTCTCGCAGTCTTTTATTAAAGACAAAATTACAAATCACCGCAATAACCAAGAGGAGTCATTCCCCTGCGACGTTTGCTCAAAGACACAAAAAAACCCCTCCCCGTAAATCCAAAACACAGTGTAAACTTACGTGCAGCTCAGTCACGGTTCATTCATTTCTCCTATTTTCCCAAGAAAAACTGCATCTCCACTCTTACTATTGCCTTTTCTCAAAAGCTTCTGCCATTTTCAAGTCCTAAATGCTCCTGGGCTGTATACGTCGCTTTGTAGCTAGATTGAAATAAATTTGGAAAGCTTTTTTTCTTTTTTTAAGCCAACATTTCCATTTGTGTAGGACTCAAATGGCCTTCCACCTCTAAATAAGCAGATAAAAGGAAAGTACAATCCAAGCGCACCCTTCAGGGAAATAAAAGGGGGCAAGAAATTCTATTTCAAGCCACTCGAAGGACTGTCCGAAAGCAAACGGACCCGATTCTTCAGGTCAAAAACCAGACCATGCCGGAGCAGGCAATGAATACAGGGGGTTGCCATGTGTGTTTGGGAACTAATTCCTTGATATTTATGTTTTGGCATGCCATGCACCCGTGACAGTTCCCCCCCATAGCAGCATGTGGAACAGGCACCGTCAGGAGCCTCCCCGGAGAAGAAACGCTCCTCATTTTGAAAAAACGAGATGTTCTTTCAAAATCAGGTCAAGCCATTTCTTTTGTTCTTCCAACTGCAGGAACAGGTATATCAGGAAAGGACACTTTAAAACAACAACAACAACAAAAAAACCAACCCAACTTGAGAAGTACTCTACATTCAGATAAATTTATACTTCTGCCATAAAACCTTTAATAGCAATCAGGGGATTTTCAACACAGAACTTTGCCAAGGATCCCCCACCACACACTGTCACCATGACACACGTTTTTACAGGACGTTGGTCTATTTTACAACCTTATAACTATTTTCTTTGGAGATTTTTCTTCCCCCCTCGCCACACGCTCAATTTCCAGGAACAGCTTTTGCACAGAAGCACGGTAAAACGAGCCTGTAAGGGAGCTGACTCTGAAAGCTGGTGTTTCTAGCCCTCTGTAGAGTATTTGCCAGTCAAACAACAACAACAACAAAAGACTTGCTATTGAAAATCCTCCCACAAGCATTCTGACATCTAAATCAAGTGTTTCGAATCTGTCCGGGAGCTAATCTGATTAATATGCTGCTTGTTTCGTTCGCTTGGATGACAGCGTAGACACCAATTGAACGACCGCGTCCCTGACAGTGCCACCGAAATGAAGGGCTGCGAGTGAAAGCACGGGATCAGGTCACGAGCAACCCACGGCCGAATCCAACAGACCATAGAAAACTTCACCCCATGAAGCCGCCTCGCTCAAACGAAACGAAAACACAAACGCTGCTTCCAAATCAAAGTCCGCAATCTCCTTCCTCATTTACCCCGGGAAGTTAAAAGAACGATCAGGTTTGTGGTTGGTAGTAACATCATACCCCGTGTGTAAGGCCTCATTTTCATCAAACAAGCTCTAGGTTATAGGACTATAAATACAAGGTTGCCTACAAGCCGTCAGTTCCTCACACCACAGTCCGTTGCCAGCGTGTCGGTGGCAATCTGCTTCCGAAACATGGACGCTGGACTGTACACTAGCGGCAAGCTTCATTCTCCGTAAGCTTTGGGGTCAGAGGGTGCACGCTGGAAGGGGTCACGTATTAACACGCGGTGTGGAGTTTCGGTTCCTGTAAGAAGACAGAGTTGAGTTGGCTTGGCTGGGGCACCTCCTTCAGCCGGAGTCCATAGTGAAGAGCTGAATGTCATGCGGGTTCCAGTACAGGGCCACGGCAGAGTTGTAGACCAAGGACCAAACGTAGGGGATGAAGAACTCCTCAGGCTGCTCCTCCTCCACGTACTTGAACTTCAGCTCGGGGAACTTCTGCAACAAGAAACCAAAGTCGGCTGAGGGAAGGTTTGCATGACCGTTTGCAAACACACAGCCCACGTAAACACCAAAGAAAGAGGTCTGGTGAAAAAAATAATGCAAGGAACTGAACCATTACACCCGGCGGAAAATATTTACAGGATAAAGAGATCATTTATAATTTCTTCTTCGAACGGGATGCTACATCAGCACGTTGTATTTAGCCCTTTTACCGTTGGTCACACTCAATTTGCCTGTTAACAAAGTCTAAACATGCGAATCCTTGACATAACACGAAGGTCTTAAGGAAAACTGGCATTTTTAGCAGCCTCACAGAAGCTTTGCTTGCACGTGTATGGACCTGTATATTGCAGTTTTCCCTAAAAGCCATTTTGCTATTAATTGTACCCAGCTCCTCAGCAGGAGAATCCTTTGGAAAGGCCGCAAAAATAAATGAATAATTTAATAACAAACAATTTAATTTAAGTAACAAATAACTGAAAAGATAAATAAAGAATAAACACAGGCTGTGATATGTTTTCAGGAACCCAGTGTTACGGCAAACTGATTTTTCCCATCTAATTCCCAAAGACTTTTATGCATGTAGGAGTTTCCAGGAGAGAAATGCTCGTCCTCCAGGAAGCACGGTGGGAAGCGTCGCTCCACGGGTGGGCTCTTGGAGGCCGCTTCCAGTTTTGCTACAGGTTCTTCTGTACGTTTGGGTAGGTCACTACCTCCTTGTCTTGGCTTTCCCCTTGCTGAGGAGCACAGAGAACGACTCTAATGGCAATCAGAATGCAAAACCCTGCAAGCTCCCCAACTTCAACATGACACAGCGTCTACCCCGCTCCAGCCTCTGAGGCTGTAACCACAAGACCTGCGCACGTAGACCTTATTGCCCATCCACGCAGATACCTCCCCCTCCTGGAAATTACAGGCTAGACGGTATTGTTTCCACAAAAGCTCTTTTTTTTTTTTTTCTTTTTCAGTCTCAGCTTTAAGCAAAGCGCTTCCAGAACTAAGGCCCATCAGATGCGCTAGCCCAGCCCATCCGAACCGCCTCCCCAGTTTTCCAATTTTTCTCTCATTTCTGCCCTCCCAAAGCGGCAAACCCACCGCGTCCGCTCTCGGTAAGCGTGCGTTTTGGGGAAGAGCCGAGCCTACTTTTGTACCGTGCTCTTCAATCATTTTATCTACTTCTAAATGTTGCCTGTGCCAAGAGCTTGGCAGAGGCTCAGATAAAAGCCGCATTACAATGATCGCTGGGGTAAGATAAAACATGACCCATTTGATTATTTATAAGGCTGTGGCTAAGACTAAGAATAAACTCGATGGTGTGACATGATCAGAACAAGCACAGCAATGGCTAAGGAGCCTCTTTGCCCGTTAATAATGAAGGGACACCCTATCCTCTTTCTTGAGCTCACAGTGTCCTGTTTCCTTGCGTTAGGGCACAACAGCCTTCTGGCTGGAGCAGTCTCCTTTGAAGGGGCACTTCTTGGCCACTTGGCTTTCAGGGTTATTTATTTAACTTCTGCACACCCAGGTTATTCGTATTCTCGGAGGCAGAAAAGATGGAAACTATTCTACTCCTTCCTTGTGTTGCTGCTCTTACTAGGGCAGTTTGATGCAATTACTCCAAGCCACAAAGGTGCCACCTGCATTAAGCTTTAGGAGGAATGGGTCTCCCTGGACAGCTTCATTCAACCACCTGCTGTCTCCTATGTTGGACTTTGAGCAACTTGATCTAGTTGAAGATGTCCCTGTTCCCATCCCTGGAGGTGTTGAAGGCCAGGTTGGATGGGGCTTTGAGCAACCTGGTCTGGTGGGAGGTGTCCCTGCCCAGGGCAGGGGAGTTGTAATGAAGGTTCCTTCCAACCCAAACCATTCTATGATTCTATGACTGATGAGGACACATTGGTGTCACCTTCCAAGTATGCTCCAACGTTCTGGAGCTGCTGCGGTTTGGTTTATGTTGGGGTCAGGTCCTTCACCAGAGCTCTACTTAGCCAGATGCCAATATTTAGCCTGGGAGGAACCATTTTGGCCATCGGTGTGGCTGTCATTATTGTACTTGATGACTTCAGAGCACGTGGGGAGCTCATCCTTACAGCAATCAGGAAGGAGGACAGTATTGTTCTCAGCCCTGTTATCTCTAAGGAACTAAGGCAGCTAAAAGATAAGGTTGTTAAAGGCACTTCTGCATCTAACTCCTGTCGAGTTCAAAGCCCAGAACCTCAAAGGTACATCAGCAAGTTTCATTTCCTGTGTCTGACGCGCAGTTTGTGGTGGAGCGGCTCTCCCATAGCCCTTTTGTGCCCCTAAACCATTTTCTACCACCTCTCTGCAACCTCTCTCCCCCAGTCTCTTTTGGCCAGCCAGTTCAATCTTCCACATCATTTTGCTTCCTCACTCATCGGTGTCTTGCACCCATACTCACCCCCATCTCTAATTTCCTGTCTCCTCCTAGCCTACTCTCATCCCCTGCTTCCCTTCCACTGCATCTCCGCGGTCTCTCTAGCATATCATTCTGGTTTTTACTTGCCCAAGTTTTCTGTTTTCTCACCAGCCTTGTGAAACCCCCCTTTTCATTAACACACCCTCTAACCCTTCCCGTCTTGGCTCCAAGTCCTCAAGCTGTGCCTGCCTTCCCCCTCTGCCACCCCATCCCACCTCTCGGGACACCACCATCCTTTCGGCAGGTTAAGCCTCGCTCCAACCGAGCCCTCACGTAGATTTTAATTTTTTTTTTTTTTTTTTTTAAAAAAACCCCGATATTCTACTCTGCTTATTCACAGTGTAATCTTCCCCACTTCCCTCCTAAATGCTTCCTGACTTGTGGTCAGCGTAGACAGGAACGCGTTCAGTTCAGCGTTGCATCAGCAGAACGAATGGTTAAACCTCATGATGAAACCACTGCAACATTTCCTAGCAGAGAAAAACCCTTACACAGCTGTCATTCTTCACCCCCAAGGTGGCTGCACGCCAGTACTGCAGCACGTAGTAGTCCTTCTGGGAGGGAAGGGGGGGAAAAAAGTGATTAAAGATGCTAATTTGAGTTGAATTTAAACACAGATAACTTTTTTTTCACCTTCGGGGGCACAGACTGCAGCTACTGTTTTTGCAGACGCTCTGGGAGTCCAGAATGGTTCCACGAGTCTCTGGGACCATTCTGGATTCTGAGGCAGCTTTAAATCAGTAGGTTAAATTTTATTAAAAATTCCAAGAGCCACATTTGAGATGCTCGGCTCTTACTATCCCATCATCTCTCAGCTGGAAGGATGGAATAAAATAAATCGGACAGCATTCATCTTCTCGGGCCGTAACAGTCACGCATTGATTTTATGATTAAGCCTTTCTTCAGCCTGATCAATGTTGCCATCTATTGCGATCGCAGCGTAGCAATTTAATAATCAATTTCAGATTAAAGACTGGAACTCACTGCCCGGACTCTCACACTCAACATATGCCTCCAACAGTCTGCAGGTTTATCTTGGGAATGTAGACAAGGATAAGGAGATTTTTAAGGAGAGATATAATACGTGTTGCCATCACACAAACGATTTCAAATGTATTTTTATAAAAAGAAGGTAAGGAATGGCAGAAATGATCTTTTTCTGATGGTCGCCCCGCACCGTGGACCCAGGATAACTCAACGCATCACTAACGAGACACGGAGGATTTGACTTGCAGGTCAATAATTCAAACCCAACTTCTTCAGATGACTGCACTCGTGCATGGCTGGGTGGGGGCCAGGTTTTCTCCCTTCATTAAAAATGAGAAATCCTGGAGGTCCAGCATGGAGAGAACTTCTGCACCAGCAGCTTGTCTCGCAAGATTTACCACCGAGGTAAAAACCTACCCACACTGTTTCACTACTGGGGCGTTCACTGAAAACAAAATTTGTCCACATTCAAACCCACCAAATTTAAGAAACCTCAAAACGTTTCTGCCTTATCGGACTGACTTTAAAACAATTTCTAACAGCAAGGGTTAAACACCGCGTAAAAAGCTTGACCAACGCCATAAAGCTTTAATTTTTTTTGACAGATGGTAATTCAAGGAATGTTTAAAATTCAGTTCTGTGCCGTTTATCTCCTGCCTGCTCTGCTTCTGCTCAGGAGCCTTCGCCATGTGCTGCAGACAGACAGGAGATGACACTAAATGAATGTTTCAGGAGAGCCGTAAAACAACCAGGTCACAGGAATCTCCGAGCGCTCCCGGAAAACCACCGCAGCCAGCGACAGCGAGGGTTTTATCACCGTTAACGAAATTCCCAAAGCGGCACGTCAAAGCAGCAATGGAGAAAACCATTTTCTTCTGCTTTGCTGCTGCTGCGTCCAACCTTCATCATTTGTTCCCCAGCTGGCGACACCCAAATGAACCTGAGTTTTAGCGCTTTCTGAAAAGAGGGACCACTCTAAGGCATCGTAAACGGTAGCGCTAATAATAGAGGAAAAGTCTTGGCATGGGATAAATCATCCCTTTTTTTTTTTTTCTCCTTCACAGCCCTAGTCGTTCAGCTGGATGGTGGCGAAAGATGTATAAGTTCTTTGTTACCCACACACTTCTCTATTGAAGTTTTTAAACCCATTGCCCTGCCCTGAACGGGTCCAGCGGAGCCGTTAGTTGCGTTTCTCTCCAGTCATCACCGGAGCAGAGACAACCCCAGCGAGTTTAAAAGAAACCAACCTGAGACGGTACTTGAAAACTCGAGAGCCGGAGGTAAGGCCAGGATTGGGACGGCACAATTTAAATACAGACACGGCTTATCAGCCCCGGTGAATCAACCTACCACAGCACCCTATCTCGTTTTCTCCTGCCAGACAATACAGAAGTCAGATTTCGCGGTTGGGACGAGGGTCTAAACTAGACAGACCCAGAACTTTGCAGACTGTCTGCGCTGTCAATCATTTGATTCGATGAAAAACCACAGGAAGTCCGATGAACAGATGCAGAACTGAACTGCAATAACTCCCCTACCGCAAAAGTTCAACACCACCGGGGTTTTTTGGTTTGGGTTGGTTTTTTTTTTTTTTTTTCTTTTTTTTTTTTGCAGTTAACGATTAGGAAGATAGCATCAGGGCCAGCCAACAGCACCTGGCTGGGCTCCAGGCAACTCAGTGGCGTGCGAGCGACAAGACTCGAGCCATATAGTAAATAAAAAGTAAAATCCCCTTCCCTTCACATATAGAACCATCAGAGCTGCAACCGTCACGCCAGTGGATGGTCTCCACTCAGATAACACAAGCGAGGGCAGAGGGAGCTGCTTTAAGAGGGATGAAGCGAAGCTATGTCTTTGCTTCTTCACCGATCTAGATGTTTTACTGGATGAAAAGCAGCCCTCGTCAAAGAAATGGGGCAGTCACTGCAGAGAAGGAAGAAATCAAAGACGTGGATTAACATAAGACTGGAGAATCCTCTTTTCCTTGGTTGGAAACACTGGTTTCTGAAACAGCAATCCAACGCGAGTAGGTATGTTCAAAAGCACGCGACAGGTTTAGGAGAAAAGTCCCATTTCCACAGGAGTCTGAACACATTTGAGAGTCAAATTCCCGTTAACTTTCCAGCGATCCGAAGCTTCAAAGTCTTTCTGAAAACGGGATTTGTGTGCGTTTGAAAAGCTTACTGTGAGTCTTCTTTGGTAACTTAATGACACGAAGGCTAATTACGTGTTTCATATTGCTTCAGCTACATTTAGTACTATTGCCTGGGCAGCATCTGCAGGATTGGACCTTATTAGCAAAATACATCAACTGGCAAAGAAAAAAAATAATAAAATAAGGGCTCTGATTCGGCATCGTCCCGAGTCTTTATTAGAGGGGCCATAACAAATATTTACCCCAGCAAAGTTTAGTTCCACAACCTGCCATGCACCAAATGTACCAACCTGTAAGGAGTCTGGGCTGGGGAAGAATATTTATATTGGATTGCAACGTCCACGATGCCGCTTTGAAATCTGGTCCCCAAAATCCCAATCTGAGTCAAATTAATGGCTAACGGTCTTGAAAACAACTCAACAGTCATGCCTGGTGCACTGCTCATGCTCATGTAAACACTGATAGATTAACTTTTTATATAAATATGAGCATTTAAGTGCTTTGACAGAGCACAATTTACAGAAGAAAATTTCTCAGTACTTCTAAAATACTGATAGATTGAATTTTTTGCAATGATTTAATTCTTCTGGGGAGATAAAGCCATTGCATCTTTCTCTGGTTCTCTTGGCGCCTACAGTGCTTCTCTTTGACTTCAGACAGAAAGTCTATGTGGCTTTGGTGAAAGATCTGTATGGGCTACACCACACCTGCCCGATATCATCTTCGTCTCTCTCCTTCTCGGGCTCGAAGCACAGACAGAAGCCCAGCAGAAGATGATGGTGGGGAGATGAAGGAAGCAAACAGGAAATCTGCTAGACTAAGCACGAGCTGCACATCTCGCTCAGAGCTCTGCGTGAGGAATAGGTGCAAATTTAAAGACGGAGAAGAAAACAGAGGCTCAGAGGGCATCAGGAGGTTTCGAAAAAGAAATAGAGAACTCAAGATGACAAGAAGAGCTTCAAAACAATCCCATTTTTAATCCCCATTTTAAGCAATCACATGAGCTTGTAGTAGAAAACAACATTTTTCTCAGGGAGTAAAATTCCGTAAGTAACCCATACTCATCTAATGAGATACAATCTTCCTGCTCCACAAGGGCAGGGAAGTTTATCTACAGAGAGATATCTGTTTTAGCAAGTTACGATCATTGATACGAGATTTCTGCTTTCAGATCACTCGGAGCAAAGGTTTGCGCAACTACAGCCGCAGGAAAATAAATGCTCAGGGAGCAAACAGTGAATTTGCACCACAAGAAGTTTTTTATAGAGTACTGAGAAGCCAGGTCAGTTTTGGAAAAATCAACCAAACAGCTGTGCCTAGATGTTTATTGGTAAAGACACAATGATTTAAAGAAGTGAAAGATTTGCAGTAACCCTGCCAGGGCGCAAAGCTTTGCAGAGTACTACATTGCTAAAAAGAAAACGATCGCATTTCTTTCTAGGATAGGTTGGCAAACACTGAAAGCTTTAAAGTCTTTCCAGAGAGTCAGGGATGCACATCCATACTCACTTGTTTCTTTTCCTTACAGCTGGGAGATATTCCTGATAAATGTCAAGAGCTCCAAATCATAGAATGGTTTGGGTTGGAAGGGACCTTCAAAGACCATCCAGTTCCAACCCCCCTGCCCTGGGCAGGGACACCTCCCACCACACCAGGTTGCTCCAAGCCCCGTCCAACCTGGCCTTCAACACCTCCAGGGATGGGGCAGCCACAGCTTCTCTGGGCAACCTGGGCCAGGGGCTCACCACCCTCACAGCAAACAATTTCTGCCTCCGATCTCGTCTAAATCTCCCCTCTTCCAGTTTAAAACCCTTCCCCCTCGTCCCATGGCTCCCCTCCCTGCTCCAGAGTCCCTCCCCAGTTTTCCTGGAGCCCCTTGAGGGACTGGAAGGGGCTGGAAGGTCTCTGCGGAGCCTTCTCTTCTCCAGGCTGAACCCCCCCAGCTCTCTCAGCCTGTCCTCCCAGTAGAGGGGCTGCAGCCCTCCCAGCATCTCCGGGGCCTTCTCTGGCCCCGCTCCAACAGCTCCATGTCCTCCTTGTATTGAGGACTCCAAAGCCGGACGCAGTACTCCAGCTGTAGAAATTACTTTTGTTTTCATACCAGGTCGTTGATCTGTACAAATTCCCAAAGCACTGTGTCAAAGTATAAATTTGAGCTTAGGATGAGGCCAGGTACCCACTTCAGGCTGTCCTGGGTGCAGCTCAGAAACATCTGACTCTGGGCTCCTTCTAGACAGGACAGTAAATAAACTGGACCACTGCTCAGCAGCTTCTTCAGCAAACCTGGCTGAAAAAGTGCCACCTGAAGAGCTGATCCAGAGGAAATCCCCAAAGCTGTTAGTTTGAGAAAACAGGCGGATCCCAGCTCAGTTTGGGGGATTGCTGTGTCCACCTGGAGAAATTTAAGACTGGGAAAAAAAGATTAAGAAGGAGGCAAAAGCACAACTCACACACTATGCACTGTTAAGCATCCTCAACCTCTACATAACATCGTACGTATTAGATGTATATAGTCACAATTCAAGGATTTACAGTTATAACTACAATTCGCTCGCCACGTGAGGATTGTTCTGTATACCACGTTGTCGAGATGGATACGCGTCTTTGCAGAACATTTCCAGGATGACAGCTCAACAGCTAGGAGCCAGACAGAGCTTTGACTTGCTGCCAGACCCGAGAGAGACGGGGAACGGCGACAGGAACATTGCAGCGGAGTATGAAGGCATGATGCGTAGATGAGGTACGACCAACAAAAAATAGAACTTTCAGCCAACTTCAGGACTTTAAAAATACAGAGGCCTTTTAGAAGAAAGAACACAGGCAGAGGATCTAAGAAAAAACCGAACAATCTCAAAATGAGGACAGGTAAAAATGAGGAATGTTTTAAAAATGGAAATAAAACTAACCAAGACAAGATTTAAACGCGCAGACTGAAGAAAGCTACTGGCCTGACTCACAAAAACGGTTCTAGTGCCTGACCTCGCTCGAGCGCTCGTGATCCTGTTACGTACACGCACCACCTACTCAGATAAGTAAGTAAAATCCTTCATGTGCTTTTGAATTTAGGGAATTAAAATCTGAAAACCGGAGTAATCCCCGGACCCATTTCTCAGTAGCATTAAAGGGCAGCACTGCACACACAAATGGGGACGAACCTATCAACTCCGAAAATTTTTAATCGATATGAAGTGGATGTAGAAGCCTTCCTACCGTGGGATTTGCAGAAAACGCACATTTCGTAACAGCAAACCCTATTTTTACCAGTGCTAAGGAAGATGCAAATGACTTCAAGCCCTGGCTTCCTGCGTTTCAGCTCACAGCCCATCCTTCTCTAGAATAACGTGCAAAGCTTTACACAAAGCAGCGAAACCCAGGATGTTTGCAGCAAACATTTTGGTTAAAACTGGAACGCATTTCGAAATCACTCGTTCGCTGCCAAATTTATAGAGAAGGTTTGTGCAGTTGCTAAGAAAAGGCTCTAAGATTAGGAGTAGATTCTGCACACTTTGCTACAACTCCCAATTAAGTCAACGATGCTCAAAGAAGGACACCCAGAAATTTAATAAGCCTCAGAATTAAACCCTGCAACCTTATGAAGACTTCCCAACCCTCCCCGAACCCATTCTCCCCCCAAACAAAGCAGATTCGAGGCTGCATTTTTTTTTTCTTTCCAGAATTTTATGAATGAGACAGTTGAAAATCTGCCACTTCTCAAGCATGCAAAACGTAAACTTTCAACAAAGAAATTGGCTTTAATAACGCAGTTGGAACCTCTCGCTTACTTTTGCATATTGTGTAAATCAAGGGGAAGGGGGGGCGAAAATCAACTCTTTGAAGGTCTTGAATTGGGCAAAAACTTAAGCCGTCCTAAATCCATATGTGCACTGTTTGGATCACTCTGCCAAAGACAGAAAATAGGAAGTTTAGCGAGCGCATGAAGGCAGGGGAAGCTCGGTTATGCACCGTCAACCAGCAGATCTGCGAGAAGCTGAGATGCTTGGTCCCTCCAGAGAAAGCTCATGGTGCCTTCAGAGCCCCAGCGTCACCTGCTCAGCGAGGAAACCATTACACAAAACAAAAAAAGGCTTTTTATGGTTCAGGACTTGCCAAAGGTCAAAAGAATTCCTCCCATGCAATTTGATTATTTGCAACAAGACGGAGGAACTAAAAGGAGGGGAAAATAGGGGTGAAAAAGGCAGTGTCTCCTCTTGCAGATACCACAGCTAACGAGAAGCCTGCTAGGTAAAGATAGCAGAGAAGAATTAACTCATGTTTCTGGGCCACTCCGACTTCTGGATAAAAGTTACAAACCTACGTTCCCTTCATCAACCTTTTTTTAAAGCAAAACCAGTACTATAAATGCCAACCAATACTCCAGTTGTCGTGTCAGAGACAACTATCTGCTCATCAGTTTCTGAAAAGTGAATTGCACGCTTTTAGTCTCCCCGACACAATTAACAAGAAAGAAAAAGCCACCTGAAACGTTTTCAAAGGGCCCGCGAGGGATATGAACCATGGTAGGTTTGGAAAATATCCTGCTAAATAATGAATATATACTAATATGTGTAGCGATATACTCAAAGACATGGCAAACCTACTCGACGTAGATCCTAGAGCCAACTTTCTATTTTAAATTGCTAGCAGCAAATGCTACTGTTGAAGTCGCAGCAGCTGTTTTTGATAGCAGACTAGTCTAAAATACGAGGAATGTTGTTTATCGTGGAAATGCTTTGCGCTTCAGATAACATCACCGAGGATTGCTCCACCTAGGCTAACGCACCATCCCTTCGTCCTAAACCAAAGCCCAGATAAACCTCTACCTACTCCCACCAAAAAACCCCAGCCGTTGTGCAAAGAAAACTCTTGCCATGGTGTCTGCCATGCAATCAGCCACGCAAAATGAGCCCAAGGTGTTTGCTACCAGTGTGGCAATGAAGGAAACCATTAGACTTGAAGAACATGACCCACATTTTGGTGTTTTGGTAAGGCAACAGAGCAAGCACTCTGCCTTGCTGCAGGAGGGACTTATGTCCGTACATAAGTACAACTACTAAGTACAACTTATGACCCAGTACTATGTAAATATTACCCTTTTCTCACTTTTTCATATGAATTATCATGCCCGGGGTTAGATTTTTCTTCCCCCACCCTGGGAAAGGAGCTGGAGCTTTCACTGTCCGTCTTTACAGACACAGTCCCACCTTGAGCTTGCTGGTGGGGTTGGTGACCACCTGTGAAGTCTCCAGCGCTGATTTTCATAGAATCACAGAATGGTTTGGGTTGGAAGGGAGCCTTAAAGGCCACCTAGTCCCAACCCCCCTGCCCTGGGCAGGGACATCTTCAACTAGACCAGGTTGCTCCAAGCCCCGCCCAACCTGGCCTTGAACATCTCCAGGGATGGGGCAGCCACAGCTTCTCTGGGCAACCTGGGCCAGGGGCTCACCACCCTCAGACTGAAAAACTTCTTCTTCAGATCTCATCTAAATCTCCCCTCTTCCATTTTCATCTCCTTGCTCTTCAGGCTTTCGGATGGGAAGGGACTGAAGTATGTTGACAGCATAAACCACACTAATTTCATAGTTAAAGGATTTTTCCTTTTGGAAACTACCTCTCTGAGCCCTCTCTGCTGCCCTAATACAATCTTGGGATTATTCAGTTGAAGCACAAAGGCAGAGGATCGAGAGGTCAAAATGCTGTTTTCCCCCACCTGCTTCTTTCAACCAGAACTCAGAGTTAGTACAATGTCACAGTTGTTTGTTTTCTCATTTAGTTGCATAGAACATATTCCCCCAACACAAAAGGTGGCAGGAGAAGAGGAGAGTGATTCAGTTTGCATATTTTTCCAGTGACGAGGTCCCAGGCACGCTTTCACTGGAAATTGGTGCAATGCTGCAGCAGCATCCAAAACATCCCACCAAGCCAAAAAGAACATTGCTTTGGACAACTGGGACCAAGCTCCTCTCTGTTATCACCGCACCGGGCTCCGAAACACCCCCTTGACTTTGCGCATCCACTAGGGAAACGAGGCCCCTCTCCCCACTGAGTTTAACACCTTCAGTTCGCCTTGCGGAGGCTGATATTTACCACACATCTCGTTTTACGAGGTTTGACTTTTGCATAAGAACAGCCACAAAGACGAAGAAGCCCGAGCCGACATCCTCCTCCGGTCCCTCCCACCCAGCACGGCGGCGGGGCCGCACGCCAAGCCCCAACATCCTTCCCCCCGCCGAGGAAGACCTCCTTTTGATTTGGGACTTTTTTTTTTTTTTTATTTTAATCTGAGCAAGCCAGGCCTGTAAATATTACACAAACACACACACACACACACACACAAAAATATATGGTAACAATGACTGAACAACAGAGACAGACTTGCTGTCACCAACCGTTAACTCTTAGATCAGGGCAGCCTAGGAAGTGGACCCTTATCTGCCCGAGGTTCAGGACATGCTGACTAACACCCCCACTGAGGCTGTAGACCTTTGGCTCCCTAATCTCCCCCAACTGGAAAACGTACCCCCCAGATGGACATACCCCCCTCTTAAGTATTTCAAGCCTCAGCAAACAGACAAATCGTGCCGGGGGATGAGCAGCGCTGCCCCGCTACGCGCAGGAAATCCAATTGATTTGTCTTGAGGAGCGCAACGTGAAATGACAGTAAAACCTGTCCCCAGCCGTAGGGCCGTGGTGCCAGATTGCAGCCTTATCTCTGCTGGGACTGCGAGCCGAGGAATCGGTGCCAAATGTGGACGTTTACGCTCTTTATTTTGCGGATGTGGACTTCACGGCTTTTTTTAAATTTTATTTTATTTGCCCTAATGCTGAGAGTCCTGTGAAGACAGACTCAAAGCCGGTGGGGGTTAAAGCTGACCTCGACATATATCCAGGGTGCCTTTTCTTACATGGATTTTTTTAGCTTGTTCATTGTTCTACATTCCATTCTTTACTCTATATTCTATTCTATATACTCTATGCTCTATAATCTATATTCTATACTCTATATTCTATTCTATCTGCTCTATATTCTACATTCTATACTCTGTATTCTGTTCTATACATTCTGTTCTATACTCTATATTCTGTTCTATACTCTATATGCTTTATACTCTATGGTATGCTCTATATTCTATTTTCTATATACTCTTATGCTCTAGACTCTATATTCTATAAACTCTATGCTCTAGACTCTATATTCTGTACTCTACATTCGGTTCTATACTCTACATTCTGTTCTATATTGTATTCTATACTCTATATTCTGTTCTATACTCCATATTCCATAATCTATGCTATGCTCTACATTCTATTTTCTGTATTTTACTTTCTATATTCTACTTTCTATTGTATTCCATTCATGGAGGACACGAAGGTCGCGACAGCACGTTCACCGTTGCTTCGGGAAACAAGCCTTTATCAACGCCCGAGGCAAGCAGTCCGTAGGAGGGAGAAGGGGATGGCTACTAAGGAGTAGGACAAGGATGCCTTCAAGGCGGAGGACATCTCTGTGGGTCTTGCAGCTGGGCAACGGCATCTCCCTTGACTAAGTATGGGAATTCAGAAGCCGACCGCATCCAAAAGTCATCTGTATGCTTGGCGTCCTCCTGCAGCCATCAGTTTAAAAAGTAGCACCCTCCAACAGTGAAACTGGTTTTTTTTGCTAGTGCAAACAATCATCTCACTCTGAAAAAGGGCCTCAAGCGAGCTGCTCTTTCACTTTTGCAATAACACACGAAAATCACTTGTGTTTTCGGATTTACTATGCTTTAGATGTAGGATTTCCAGATCTGTTCGCCTTCGCTGACCTTCACTGTATTAAGACCTCCTGTTCTGCTAGAGACTGTCTGTAGGACACGAATCAAAGAGTTCTCCTCAGGCCGGAGAATTTTAGAAGTCATTTATTCATAAATGCTATTATGTCCCTTTGTTATCCAATGTATCTGCCCCCTTCCTCCTCCTGCGTTCAGGTCAGGATTGTTTACCCTGGTGACAACAATCAGTCTTTGCTGGTCTTAGGACAGAGCTTGGCAAAACCTGACGGGACGGATAAGCAGGAGGAATTCAAATAACGTTTTGCTGCCTGACTGCGAGCTCAGAGCTACAGGCACCACTTGAATCTCACGGGTCTCGCATTAAGGACAACACATAAATGTTAAGGGCTGTGCTCTTCTGCTCCACTCCATGGATACAAAATTTCCTGCTCTGTTTTAGAGCCACCAGTTGCTCATGCCATCCAGCAGACCTTCCTTCAGTGAGCCATCTGATACAAGCCTCTGGTTTCCTACCCGCAAAAACCAAC
Source organism: Stercorarius parasiticus (assembly GCA_013396915.1). Lineage (NCBI taxonomy): Eukaryota > Metazoa > Chordata > Aves > Charadriiformes > Stercorariidae > Stercorarius > Stercorarius parasiticus. The sequence goes on from VWZL01003625.1 coordinate 58,794, forward strand.
CCTTGCTGGGGTTTTTGATACCTAACGCTCTGCGGCAGAGGAAGGGAAATCTTCCTCCTGGAGCTTCTGGATGCTGATGCAGCATTATCAAGCTGGGAAGTTCTCACTGTCTGTCCTCAAGCCAAACCCAGCTCAGAAGCCACAGGTTGATGGCTCTCCCCATCATTTAAAGATCTTTTGTGATAAAGAAACAAGTATAAATTACCTCGCTGGCATGCAAGGAGTAACTGTAATGTATGTCTTGCAGGACTCCCCATCTTTCCTCATCTCCCTTGCTATTAAGAGCCCATGGTGGCTGGAAACACTTAGCACCTATCTGGAGCATTAGTGCAGTCATTATTGCAGACTGGTTTGGGTGGGAAGGGACCTTAAAGACCATCCAGTGCCACCCCCTTGCCCTGGGCAGGGACACCTCCCACCAGCCCAGGTTGCTCCAAGCCCCGTCCAACCTGGTCTTGAACCCCTCCAGGGATGGGGCAGCCACAGCTTCTCTGGGCAACCTGGGCCAGGGGTTCACCACCCTCAGAGTGAAAAACTTCTTCCTGCATCAAAATCCCTCACTTTTTGGTTTTCGATGTGTTTTGCGTGTTCCACCTGGCACTCGGGTAGAAGAGAGTATAGCGTATATACATGTTAAGGTAAGGAGTAAACATTAGAACACTGTCAAGAAAAATCATTCCTTCTTTGCAAGCTCTGATTGTGGGTTGAGTGTTAACAATCAAGAACCTTTCTGGAGCCCTCAGCACAAGAAGGACACGGAGCTGTTGGAGCAGGTCCAGAGGA
>VWZL01003625.1:59672-85659 GCA_013396915.1 Stercorarius parasiticus
CCTTTAAAGGTCCCTTCCAACCCAACACATTCTATGATTCTATGATTCCACGAACCACAAACCCAACCTAAGTCCACATGGATTCAAGATTCAATGCAATCATCTGATGCTAGATAAAAAAAAAATACTGCTACGGGAAAGGCCTGGTGACCAAAACCAGCCGCCCTCTGAATCGTAACAGCAGAGTCCTCAGCAGCGAGGCTGATAGACGTGAGAAATCCCCTGCTTGGCCAGGAAAAAGCCATCTACGTCACTAATCATCCTAAGACAGGAACAAACAGCCTGTAAATCAACCGGAGAGCAGCATTGCAACTTGTACCAAAGGTTGTGACAAAATTAAAGCCAGTATGGGAACGCAGTTGAGGCAGCCATCAGCTGACAAAGTACATTTCTTCCTCATTCTCACTTCTTGGTGTAGTTGCTGTAAACATTCAAGACATTTCTCTAATTTATGCATTTAATTAAAAGATATCCATAACATTCCTGCTGTTTACATTTAACCCAAGGCTGCAATGAAAGCTGTAATTTTGTTTGGGATTTATATTCTGTACTCCAATTTATTTCGATTCCTTGATTTAAACATACACACAGAAGTGAAAATGTGTCAAATCATGAAAATGGAAAAGATTATACTCCATTATCTGGTTCATCTGTCAACCAGGGCAGAAATCTTCTGAGGACTGTTTTTCTCAATCTGCCACATGTTACAGAAACTTAATTTAAGAGACTAATTCAGAAAAGACAGCTGAACCTTCAGTTGGATGGGTATAATTGCAAGTTGGTTATATGACTTTTTGTCTCCTTGTATTCAGTTGTTCATAACTCGCCAAATCTTGCACTTTCTGGGATAAAATTGTTGGCCTCCGCCACATTATATATATTTTTTTAAGAAGGTTAATCCTTTTTACTTTTTTCTTTTAAATGGAATGAGAAAAAAAATGTGTTGGTTTTTTTTTTAAATCAAAGACCACAATAAATTCATTTTAAATGCAATTTTTTTTCCTTTTCAACTACCCCGCCTATACCAAAGGTTCGCCGTAGAAAACGAACACATGGGTTGGAAATAGCTCTCGACTGAGGAGAAAGAAAAAGAAAAAAAAAAGTCAGAGCATTTCAGCGTAATTTTACTCTGCTTTGACCAAAGTTGCAAGATATTTGGAAACAACACGTCACGCACATGCAGCGCGTTTGGCACTGGACTTTTCATTAGCCTCCCAACATATGCGCCGAAGGAAGGGAAGGCTGCGCAACACATGCGGCGCAGATTCAGTCACGGCGAAAAACGTAATTTAAAAAAAAAAAAAAAGTATAGGGCGGCTTTCTAGGGCACGGAGGAGGGAAACTTGGTAAATGTTCTTTAGCTCGAGCAAATGTATAGCTCCTAAGTTAATAGGGGACGGGCTCTGGCTCGCAGCCCTCCCGTAAGATGTCCTGGATGGGGAGTTACGGGCCGCTCCCGAGCGCTGGGCTCCTGCCAAGCTGCTGGGAAGCCAGCAAAGCTCTGCAGTTCTGGGCAGGGAAGCTCCGCCGCGCTTTCTTTCAAAAAAATGGGACGAGGCGGGAAGGTTAACGGAGTTCACATCATGCGGTGAGCAGAATGGAAGTAGCCTGGAGAAACGTACACACGCAACACGTTGTTTACCGGCCATCGGAGATGCGTTACTATGGGGAGGCGACTCACCCTGCTTTCCCACCCTCTCATTTCTTCAGTGCTTTCTTTCTGCCTTGATATTTTATATTTCTTTCTTGTAGCTTCCTTAAACCAATGAAGTCAACCAATTCAATGTAGCTGGAGACCAAGAACCGCATACACAAAGACAGACTCCAACCTGGTCTAGCGGGAGGTGTCCCCGCCCAGGCTAGTGGGGTTGGAACTGGATGGTCTTTAAGGTCCTTTCTAACCTAAACCATTCTCTGATTCTATGTTAGAATCTGTGTAAAGTTCAAATTCTTCTGCTCAAAGCCTCTACACGTTCCCGCCCTTCCTAGAAAAGTAAGAGAACGACCCTAGATCTACATGTGCCACTGAAAAATTAAATTTAGGGAATATCTTTTTGTTTTTAAATTGCACAGCTAAATCAAAGCAGACACACTGACAGGCGACGCAGCGTCTCAAGAGCTCACATGGAAAAAGGAGATTGTTGCTACACTCCCTTCCAGTCGCGTTGGGTATTTCATAGTGCAATGAAAGGCCAAGGCCAGACTTCAGTAGCGCATAAGGAATTATTTGATTGATGTCTTTTGGCAATCCACGCTCCTTTTAGTGACTGGAGTTTGTATGTCATCTCCCGACCTTTCCCCTCCACAAAGTTTGCAGAGCATCTAACATCAGGCCCCCCGTTTATCAGCACCAGCCTTGTGCAAGGACGCTCTGCCATCTGGAGAGGAGCGGGAAGGAAAACATTCCTCATCCTGGGTGACAGTAGGAAAATGCCACCACTTACCACTTTTTATCTCCTCCAAAACAATATTCCTAACAGCGCTGGTTGCTGCTCACGGCTGCAAAACAGCCACCTTCTGGGTAAGAACCGGTCGGGGCATCTTTCCCCCAACATGAGATGAAGACGCTGAAGGACCCCTCTCATGCTGCCTATGCCACCAGTAGAGCACAACCAGACTCTTCTGATTCGAGGAAGGAGATGATCCTTGCCCTTGTGTCCATTACAGAAATATTTTTCTGCTCCCTACAGGATGCATGAAGAATTACATATTTATTTCTTAAGATTCCTATTTAGATACCCGGATATCTTCATACGACAGCAATTCCGTCTCCGTTGCTCTGTTTCAGGAGAAGAGGCAAATGTTAACCAGCCTCCATGAGAGTACCACTGCTGCGTGTTAATTATCATTTGTTACATTTTCCTTCATACTCCCTTCCTAGTTTTTATCACCAGGGGGTGAAAGGATGCTAACTAAACCCTTAGCAAACACTCTATGCTTCTACCAGCGCTGCTCTTTGCCAGGCTACTCATCGAACAGCTCCTTCCCGCCATTTTTTTTTCGGTTGTGAACTTGAATCACCAACACGAATAAACAACTTGATTACTACCTGGCCACACGATGCATTTGAAAATCCCGCTAACCAACCCGCCGCCTTCCCCCGTTCTGCCCAGACCCCAGCACTGCTCCTGCTCAGGTTCAAAGGAATTCTTAACTTTACAACATCGATAGTTACCCGATGGCCTAATCCTGGGTCAGAAATAAAAAACAAAAAACAACCCCCCTTTAATAACTGTTGTTACAGGACACTACTCCATCTTCTAAAGCCTCTGCGTGTAACTGCATGAATTCTCATCTGCTGTCTTAATGGGAAGCTGTTAATTACAATCCACAAGCTGCCCCAGGCAAGGCTGAGACATTAATCAGCTCGGCTGGGTACGAGGCTGTAACCGCGGTTAAAGTTCTGCGTAGCAGTGAAGGGACTAAGCCCAGGTGACGGCAAAGTGAGGACAATGGCAGGAGAAACACACTGGGGAACAGCAAAACTCTTCCACCGCCGATCACCCTCCTCCTAGAAGGGTTTCTTTTCCCTTTGACGTTTTCCTTGGTTTGAAGAATTAGTCTCAGAATCACTAACGAGATATATTTTTGTATTAATTTGCATTTATGCAATATAGATCTGATCTAGTTAAAGATGTCCCTGCTTGCTGCAGGGGGGTTGGACTAGATGGCTTTTAGAGGTCCCTTCCAACCCAACACATTCGACGATTCTAAACTGTTATTATTACCTAGTACATTTCTCCTGGTTGGGTAGGTAGGACCTTGTCATCTGAACATTTTAGTTTATTCTCAAAACTGGTTTTGGATAACCCAAACACCGTCCAGACTGGGTCGCATCCCACTATTATGGAATAGCTCTTCTGAAGTAGCTATGGTAACCTCCAGAATAAGGTGACTTCATTCCAGTATAATTGTTCAGCGTTGTGAAGAAAGCAATTACACTGGAATGAAGTGACTGAATCCAGAATGCAGCTTCCAGAAGGTAACTGGAAGAGTTTTCAGGGGTGGAGGGGACAGACATTAAGCCTCCATGTAAATATTAGTCTCCATGTAGACAGCAGCTCGGGAATAGGAGTGTCCCGTGCTAGCCCACCCTTCATCTTGGCCAAGGCATCTCATTCCTGAACTGCAGAATCACTGTTACTCAAGTCGCTCACCCAAGGCACCACCCTCCCAAGCTACCTTGTTTCGTGCAATACCCAGCTCTTGCTGGGTTCCTTCATCTCTAGCTGAAAATTGGCTTCTCTGGATGCCAGTAAGATAAACAAAGCCCCGTGTATGAACAGGATGCATCTTTCCTAGAGAACTGTGATCAAACTATGAGCAGGACGTAAAGGAGATAATAAAAATCCGTTAAATATTGGATTTAAAAACCACACCTGCCAACATAATCCTGAAGCCCATGAAAGCCCCAACGGTGCTTCCGAAAACCTTACATTTCCTACATTATATTTGCATTTCTACAATGCCATTATTACCCATTACTCCAAATGAGTCTATTTTCAGCCAGTCGTTTGTCTTGTAAGTATTACAGAAAATGAAGATCTTATGCAAGGACTGAAGAAAGAAACTGGATTAAACTGTTTGGAGCTTCCCCTGATGATACCAATGGTCTCTTGGGGACCATGATAAGTTCACTGATTTTTCAATATCTAAAGCAAGTGTGGATTGAAGCGTCAGTGCCCTTGACCATCAACAGTGTCTCACTGATAGACATGAGGGATCTCCAAGCGCGCACAGCCCTTAACAACCTTCCGGCTTCCCCAGTTCAGAATGGGAAGGAACGATAGATTAGATAGAACGCTAAGATTCTCAGTAGCGTATGTGGTACACTATTTGAAAATGTCTGTTTTTTAAAAGGAAAATCATATCCATACTATTGAACCACATCTTTTTAAGAAAAGGAATGCTAAATTTGTAATATTTTAAAGTTAACCTCAGCTGTAGACACAGCTCTGAAAACATCCAATTTTTACGGGTCTCAGTTATGTCAGCAACGAGGCCGAGGCATCTACTCAACTCCTTCTGCAAGATTTTGGGACGCAGGCTGCAAACGGGGTCCCTCGCTGGCATCAGCCACATGCTGATCCTGCGACGCCAGCTGCGCCTCCGCCTGGTAGATGAGACTTACACGGCTCTTTGTAGGTCACAGACCAAGTGTTTTCAGCAACTTTTTGTTTACGGACAAAGGATCCAAAACTGTAACGACTCTACATGAGCTAAGGGAGCTCTAAATATTTTCACAGTGATCCATTCTTCATAAAAAGGAGGAAGAGCTCTGATATAATAAGAGTGCAAAAATGCTGTTTACAGGATCTTCGTATAAGAAGCAATGAAATTAAGTAAGGCTGTATTACTTGCCGCTGCTATCAATTAATGCAGCAACCACTTCCAGACATAATAATTACCATATGTGCACTGCGCTTTACCTCTGGGCTTATTAATTTCGTACACAGGAGGTTACAACTATTGATTGCATTAAAACTTATCGACACGTTCCAATAGAAATGCTCCCGCTGCGACGCAATCGTTGCACAAACTGAAATGATTCAAGTGATGCAGACAGAGCCAAACGCACCCATCAGTGGACAACTCGCTCGTGGTCATTTCTCCATCCCCTCTTAACCTCCAAACACAGTATTGCAGCAGGAGAACGACAGCAGTTAGCCCAGCTGCTTAGGGACAAGCTCTATAGGGGCTTAAGAGACAGATGTTGACCACTGGATAAATGCAAAATCACTAGGAGTACCTGTCAACATAAATAAATTGATAGAAATAAAATGGCTTTCACTTCTCACCGCAATCTGCTTGGGTAGACATGATAGCCACCCAGCGCTACCCTGCCAACTTCAGAGCAGCCTGAAGTCTGGCGAGCCTCAGAAAAAACAGGCGTTGGGATGTTTTAAAAGTCCACTCGATTCTTGAAGCTTGCGGAAAACTCGATATATAACGAAAGATAATGACATCCAAATAGCATCTAAAATACGCGACGGGTGCGTTTGCCATAAAAACAACCGGGTTTCATTCAGAAACAACTGCACCCTGTTTGCACTTAGGGGTTTTTTTGTTGTCATCCCATCTGCATAATTATATTTCTATACAATCCTGGTTAAGCGTCTATAAATTATACGACCTGCTTCAAAACCTCCCTGTAAACAACAAAGCGTTGTTTGTGGTTTTAATAAATCTGGATTTTTTCCCCTCTTCTGCTTCAGACGACATATTTCAAGCAAGAATACATGGAATTCCGTAGGTAAGTCTCATGTTAAAATAGTTCAACTGTCCTTAAAATAATCCCACTGTCCTAAAATAATATTTACAGGGACAGTGGTAACCGTGATGCAAAGGAACAAATGTCACAGGCAAAATTATCAAGTTCGCTGCATCGGTAGAACATTCTTATAGGGTGAAATTGTATCAGCAATTCCCAGAAACCTTTAAAAATTAGAAGGAACCTGGGTTTTTATCCCAGCAAAAGCAGTAAAAATAAGTACCGAGCACAAAGAGTTAACGCATCCTTCCTCCTTCTGAAAGCAGGAACGAAGGGGATTTCGTCAGTGAGGTTTGGCAACGTGCGAAATCCTGTAACCAATTTCATTTCCTGATAAATGAACGGTCCGCAGGGGAAAGTCAGCCAGAGGCTTTGGGAACTGCCGAGAGCTCAGACATGACCGAGAGGCTCCTGGAAGGAGCCAGACTGTCTCTTTGCTTATCGCCACCCAGCCAAACGGCACCAGCCCAACTCCGTTTTCCAGCCGGAGCTGCGGCGCGATGCGATAGAGCTTCATCAACCCCCGGCATCCCCTGGAAAAATAACCCAGCTCCAGCGAACGGCTAATATTCGACTTTAAGCAAGCGGGTCGAAAACACACGGGTGTATAAAACAGGCGTTGGGATGTAACTCGTAACCGGCTGCGTTGTTTATGTCTTTTAAAGCCAAGCACTGGGAGTGACTTGGTATTCTGGCGTTTAGAATCTCTCCCCCCGCCCTTCCAACAGGAAAAAGCCAAATACAGAAGGATAAATCATTCATTATTGGAGAGATTTTGGCATAAGCGAGACGGCGAAGGATGCATTTTTCAATAGGACCTATACGCTGCGTCGCGTGGAAAGCTGAATGTCACTCTCAGTTTTAAACTATTCTCTGTTTTAACCTATAAATGGACTTTTTGAAATAAACATGATTGATCAGTCTTACCGAATGCTAACAGTAAATACCACCTCTAATTGCAAAATGACAAACGTGCCTAAATACGCGCTCCGCTGCGAGCTTCTCATCTTCTTAAATGCCATCTTTTCATCCCGAGTTAACCTGAAGGTTTGTTCGCCTTTAAATTATTACAAATTGACTCCCAACTCCCAACATTTTTACAGGAAATTCAAGTAGCTTGACACACAAGAGATTTGAACTTTTAAAAATCTAAAGTTTGAGCTTGTAAAAAATCCATATTGCCAGGCTGATGACCCCTGAAGGGAAGATAAAAGGGNCTTCATTACCAAAATCCTGGGTAACTTTTCAAGTGGCTTGCAGGCTTGTAATAGCAACAACGTCTGCAATCGATTAGCTACCCCAGCACAACCAGATGTGTCGGCGACAGGGAGAAAGTACTCTTGGTTCTAGAGTTTACTGGGAAGTAGAACATCATTTCACTGAAAACCGAAATATCTGCAAAGGAAGTTGGAGAAGCTAAAGAAATATCACACTTGCTCTCAACCAAAGTGTTGGAATTCAGCTTTATTGCATCGTATAGTTCTCTGGAAAGCTTGGGATAGACTCCTCCTTGCTCCCAAGGACTCATTCTGCTCACTTGACTCATTCTGCCCTTTGTCCCACCATTGCTTTGCTGGGATCTTTGATGCATTCTGCTCAAGAGTGTGACAAACACAAGCTAATAGTATCCAAAAAGACAGACAACTATCTAACCAGGTTTGGAAACAAGGTACGTGGTCTTGGAGGAACATCAGAGCACGACTCCAGACACACCAAGGTCTACGCTGAGAGCAAACAAACTCCAGGCGCCCCATCCCTGTTGCTCCCTCTGTGACTTTACTCACGTTATTTAATCACACTTTAGACCTCAAATGAGAGAAGCAATGAGAAAGCCTGAAAAGGACACAAAAAGGATCAGTTCTTCCGATGCTCTGAAGATGAGAAGATCTTCAGATCTTCTTCAGATTTTCATATTCGCAATACCGCTGCCTTTGAAAGTATCCTCGATAATTTTTGGGCTGCTGCTATGCTTTTACCAAATATTGCGATGACTCCACGTGCACCAGTGCGGAGCGAGCAAGAAACGCTACGGCAGGCAAATACGTAGTCTACTTTCTTCTCTCTTCAGGCCGCGGCATTAAAATGGAGGGAAATAGCACAGGGTATGGTGTGCCACAGACTGGTTGACATAAGCAAAACCCAGCACTGTAATATTAGTATTTAGATACTACTCCTATGATGAACAGTCAAACACGTTGAAGGGACTTAACCATCAGTGTCTTATTCCAATTATAACCTGTGTAAGAGAAATTACTCGTTGAATAGTTCACATTTTACCACCCATTTCAACACGAGACCTTGCAAAAGCTGAGTGGGCTTGTTGTGGGCGAACAAGACTTATTGCCAGCTCCTTTGAGGGCCCTACCTCCATCCCTTCTGCTCCTTCAGCTGCTTCTCTCAACCCACTTCAACCAAGTTGGTTGAAGCTCAGAAGCTCAGAGACTCATTTTTGCTGCTTGGTTCGCACATAGCATAGGAAAAAACGTAAAGATCTCATGCCAGGAGATCCTGCCCAGGCTGCTGACCACCATGCGCGTGACCGCCCTGCAAAGGCATGGACAGCTCTGGTAGCCCTTTGAACTACTGCAGACATAGAATCATAGAATGGTTTGGGTTGGAAGGGACCTTAAAGATCATCTCGTTCCAACCCCCTGCCCTGGGCAGGGACACCTCTCACCAGACCAGGTTGCTCCAAGCCCCGTCCAACCTGGCCTTGGACACCTCCAGGCATGGGGCAGCCACAGCTTCTCTGGGCAACCCGTTCCAGTGTCTCACCACCCTCAGAGTGAAAAATTTCTTCCTAATATCTCATCTAAATCTCCCCTCTTCCAGTTTGAAGGGAACATAGGCGATGGGGCTGGTCTCCTTTACATCTACAGCGATGCAACGCAAAAAACCAAGTCCTATGTTGTCCTTTAAAGCAACCCAGCAGGGACAAAGCCAGGACACATCTTCTCAATTTTCTGAGCTACTACTCAATCAATGCGACTCCTACAAAACAGCAGCCAGGGAAACGAAGGAGAGGACAGACAAAGGTGAAGCACAGGCCCTTTTCCCTCCCAGTTAACACCAGTCAGTATGAGCCACATGCTCCCCACCATGGGATATGCAAAGTCCAAGGCACCTGCCCAGTGTCCTGCTCGCATCACACCTGGTAGCATCTCATAAGCGTGAAGATATGGCTTGAAAACCTCAAGACTGTTGAAGCCGACAGCCAAACTCTCCAGCCAGAGCAGGATTTTTCCCATGGATCTCCGAAGCGTCGGGATAGAGCAACGCATGTTTCAGCGACAAGGAAGAAAACGAGGTTGAAGTTCTCCGTTTATTCCTCATCCGTGAAAAAAAGCTTTCTGCAGCGATCTCTCCAAGTTGAAAGCATGATTATTATTTTCTGCTCAAAGAGATGTTGGCTCCTTTACAGTAAGAAACTGATATTACATGAGAAACAGTTTAAAGATCACAGATTCAAGAGTTTGCTAATGCATATTTTCCTAAGCTGATGCTGCAACGATGTTTATATTACTCTTCAATAGGGAGGTGTCAGAAAAGCTTTAATATGTTTTTAACGGCGTGCCAGGCAGACAAGCAAAATAAAATTGCTGTGTTTTTTTTTTTTTTCCCCCTTCTTGTTCTAGTCAACAATGCCAAAAGTTACTGTTTATTTTTCTCCACCCCCACGCAAGAATTTATAACCACTGAAGTAAACTAAAGTTAAAAAGCTGTTGTTAATTCCAAAAATTGACTGACAGCTGCTATGTCAACACAAACCAAACTTGTTTGGGTTCTCAGGAGCACTCACATTTGAAAAATCAAGTTTCCTGGAGCCGTTTGAGGGGTGGGGTTTTGTTTTTTTTTTTTTTTGTCACTTCCCCTTCCCCATAAGGCTAAAAAAGAATTATTTTTAAAAAATGCGATACTGTAGAATTTTCCCATTCAGAAGATAGCTGGGGAGAGGTGGAGAGCCCGTCCCCTTTTCAAATAGCCTGGAGAGTAAAACCTAAATACGGCATCGGTTACAGCGTTAACTAACTCTCTTTGGGAGGGCCAGAGAACGGTTGCGAATGCCACGGTACGCGCCACCGCTGTCAGACCTGGCAATATTCAAACAGATAATACACTCAGCTGTAACTAAGAGCTTATGTGCAAAAGGACTCATCTCACACCACACCAAAGAAAACCAAATCTCGACGGGTATGACATTCAAAATCCACGCAAACGCTTACTGGAATGGTAACTGTATGAAAAGTTCTGGTTGGTTTTTTTTTTTTTTACTTAAAAATATTAAAGCAAACTTTAAAAAAATAAATAAATACGCTTTATGAGTGACTCACCAACCCTACCAGACCATGCCAACATTTCAAACGTCTTGAGTCCAGCAATACGAAGCTTACAAGTTTCAAGTCAAACTACGTTATAAGTACTGCAGTGTAATTTATTTCATTTTTCCGAAAGCTTCTAAATGAACCGAATTCTCCTACAGTATGTGAAGGATGCTTCTGAAAACAAAGTGTTGTTAGTGTTCAACCCAACTCATCAACCGTGTTTGCATTATACGTAGCTACATACGAGTCTCTTCAAAGACTCCTGAAATCCGCTTTTCACCGTGAAACAAAAGGAGCCACCAAATTTCAAAGACTTTGAATCCACAGATGCTAAAGCCGATTTACTTTGGTCTTAAGTATTAATAAAAAATAACCAGGCATATAAAAAAAAAATGTTTAAACAAGCGCAAGGGTTGCAATTTTGCTTAAAAATATACGTGGCCTTCGCTGCAGAATTCGTAACCATGCTGTATATTCTAACTTGCTACTCAAGTCTACCTCCCACTAAGGAAGCATTTCTGTGGATTATCGTATTAATGTTTCAAAATGACGGTGGCGTTTATTTCTGAACTACAGCCCCAAAGTTTTGGTTGCCTTCTGGGATGATGGAGTTAAGAGCCTGACTTCTGACTTACTCTCTGGAAGTTTTTGCAACGCACAGTCAAGAGCTCCCATATGATGCTGTATGTCAGCAAGTATCTCACTTTCAAGTACCAGAAGAGTCACACTTTTTCCATAATATTATTCACATCTTGCCTACACGCAAGTTTGCACCGTTTCATTAAACAGATTTACATGATATAAACTCCTGCTTGGACATACTTATTATAAAGCCGTGTCATTCCATTTAGTTTCAACTCAACAATTGAAGTAAATGGGCTTAACATGAATAGAAAAGCACCTGCGGAAGGGTTTCAGACAGACGGACAGGCAGGTTTATAATCCCACTTTAAGATTAACCAGAGCACAGACACGTCTTTGACTGCCTGCTCGCAGCTTCGTGACGATAAGTTATTTTCCGACCACAAGGCCCATCAAAACCTTCAAGTATCATTTTTCCTGGAATTTTGATTACTCAAAATCCTGTTTCTCAAGGACCGGGGAGTATATTCTTCTCTACCCGAGGCCTCTGAGAATCTGACCTCTTAAAACGAACGCCTTCAAAAGAAACGTGAATTATTGTTCATCGCTTACAGGTCAGCTCACGGAAGTGGGGAAGTCTGACATCTTAGTTGAGGGTATAAATTGTCAGAAGGATATACACAATCCATAAATATTAGTATCCTTAGCATACATTTGGTGTTTTGGAAAGGCCCAAAAAGCACTTTGTTTAAAAGTTTCTTACACTTCTCTTACTAATCCCATCTTCTTCAGGTTAAGGGTTAACAGCAGCTGAGGGAAGTCTGCATTACAGATGTCTGCCTCGTGTCAGACCTAAGGATGTATTAGACACAATCGGCTTCCACTAGAGTAAGATCTTTGACCCTTCAGCCAGAAGAACATAAATATCAGGAAGAATTTGATGAATTTATTCTTTACGGAAGTTTTCTGTCTCTCTCGCTTAGTGCTATGCCCTAGAGCTCTGTAAAAGAGCTGCTGGTCTCCACAACTCCTCTGCGCCTACCTCTTTACAGAGTTAATTTGTGAAGTCTCATACCTAAAACCCATGGTAGGAAGGTACTGTTACAGCAGTAAAACAAATGCAAGAAAGCTGTCCATAGCTTAAGAATTACAGATCTGTCCCAAGGTTTTAATTTAGATCATCAAAGACCACTGGTCTGGATTCTGAAGGCAGCATCTTGCCCTGCCCAAATAACAACCACTGAGGATCAAGGACAACAGGACTCCAGAAGAAAAAAACATCATCAGGAGCAAATGTAATGGATGATGGGGCAATGGATGGTCTCTCGGGATCTACATCATGTAAAGTAGGATGCACACATATAAATTCTACCAATTTCCTTCGCAACCTGGGGCTCTGAGTGCTGCCCATGTCCTGCTGCTCTACATGGTGAGACGGTACAAATGACTGCTGAACAGATGACGTCTCCTTCCTAGGAGGAGCTTCTGCAGAAAGACGGAAACCTTTGCACCTTTCCGGAGAGAGCTCAGTAGCTAAACCAAGAGACTTTTTGGACTCCCTCAGTTTTGGGGACTTCGTATGTACTTTCTTTGATGGCTACACCTTCTTGCCAGAGTTGGAAGTACCTACCCTTGATATCCCCCATTGCATTCGCTGCCACCTCAGTCAACAACCAGGTTGTTTTTATGACATTTTTGGTAGTTGAACTTTTGGTGTCGATGTTGCTTGCCCAGGAGCGGGGTGATGTGCCATGGACACAAAGCGGTTCTGATCCAGCTACCATCACTCCGATGACAATTTACCCTTTTCCCCTGCGCTCTGCTGCCTTGATGATTAGGGGCTTTCTCCAACAAAACAAATGGAAGTTGAAGGAGTTGGAAGTACATCATTAATAGAAGGGGAAAGCTATGAGAAGTGCTTTTAACACCTAAAGCAAAGCTTGTTCTGTCAAGAGACTGAAGGCTTTTACCTCTGCTCCTTTTACATATTCTGTGAAATTTTAATGGCCGAACTAGACTGCACTTCAATAAATATTAGATTTTGTACCATACCAACAAGGCGCGAGTTGATGGCATAATGGCATGTCTGCGTAGCGCATCGAGAACATACGACAGAATGCACGCCGATGACAAAATACTCATTGACACGGGGAGAAAAGGAACAGGAGAAAAATGAAAGCAGCTCAGAATACGTTCATGAAAATGAAATCGCTGCCTGAAGTGGTTTAGCTAATGGGAGCTTTTCTTTTCTAAAGCATTAAACATGGCCTCCCAAGCGTGATCATTCCATGAACCCAAACGTCAGCTTCCAGTCACTAGCTGGCATTCGAAACAAGTTTTCCCACTTATTGTAAAAGAGCGGTTATCTGCTGGCTAACTCCCCTTGAAATGCTGAGATAACTCGCAGACTCCAGACGCAGCCCCACTTCTCTCACGCTCCTAATCCCGAAAGCCCAGATAGTTCACCGAAGGGAAGGAAAGGCAGCCTGAGAACTTTAAAAAAAGATAAATAAAAAAATAAAGAAAGAACGAGGCCAATTTTCACCTATCACTATGATCTCTAAATTGCCTTTAATAAGCTTCTGCAATAAAACAGGGAGCCTGGATTGTGGGCTGCTCGTCTGCGAAGGAGACAGCTCTATCTCCGCGCCGTGGCTTCTGCCTCCGTCCCGGGCGTATTAACTTCATTTATCTCCTCCCACAGACTGGAGAAGAAATAACCAGCTCTTGATTTCAGCACCTGCCCTTTATCTCTCTGTTTATGCAGAAGTCTTCTAAAAGGCTAATTACTCAGCTTGGACTTTCCCTGCCTTCCACCGTACACGGCTAAAAGCATACGCTTAAAATAATGTTAATTATATTGTTTGTCTCCAGTCAGGTTGCTCCAGGACTGGAAGGAAAATATGAGTTAGATCTGTTAGATCTTCCATTTCCCAACAATTATTTGCTAAGAAAATGCAGGATATCTTTTCTAACACAAACAAATACATATATATATATGACCTACTGCTAACTTTGTTTCCCACAGCGAAAGGGAGCAGGAGTCCCAGGGTGTGCTCCACAACTGATAAGCGCCATTATGCAGATCAGGATCGTGGCTCTTAAGTGCTGTTATTTTTAGTTGACGGTTATTCATGTTTGAACTATGGTCTAAGCAACAGACTGGAGATCTGAATAGATGTAACGCCTCTTGAATGCTCACTTCCTCGACAAAGGCCAAGATAAGCAACTCAAAAACATTCGCTATATTTATCTGTGCATACATTAGGTACTTATAAGTAAGAAAAAAACCCCACCATTGTCTGAGCTGCAGGGAAACCGAGTGAGCAAAAGCTCCAGTCCTCATTTTTCCAAATCGTAACCTCTTTGTGCTTCAACCGCCTCCCTCAGAGCGCTTCAGCTGAAGACGGTAATTTCTAGGAGGTAGGAGTAATATCTCCGCAGGGTCTCCTGTACTTTAGAGCACTTCAATACGTTATGGCAAAAGGCAAGGATGGCTTGAAAATTAATTAGCAATTAACTCCAAAGCTCTCGGGATTAAACTCCATAGCTTTGCGCGTTGTAACGACACGTGGGTCATGTCAACCCTGATGCGACAGAGCCCTAATTCCACCATGCATTGTCCAAGCTGGCCAGCCACAACAACTCCTATCCAGAAGCCACTTCTCTGAATTGGTTGTGCCCACCAGCTTGTGTTGGAAAAATGTCCTTTCAACGGGTAATATTAGTTGGTCTGTGGAGCTAAAGAGCATCCAGCTAGCAGATGTGAGCTTAGCGACGCGAACAACCACGGAGTCAACGGTGCAGGCAAAGCGACTGCGGGTAGGGCTGCTCCCACCCATCCCGACATGCCCAGAGAGTGTCATTAAAGACATGTGCATTAAAGCTCTCTCCTTTATTTAGCTGCTGAAATTCCTCAGAGTTGCCAGAGTTATTGTGTAACTGTATCTATAGTCTGATCTTAATACGACTTTGTCGAGCTTTAGAATAGCTTCCCCTGAAAACCTCAGAGACCGAAGTGGGAAGACCTGAAGAACTGTGAGGCTACGAGGAGAGAGGTACAAGGACACACAAAGACTCACAAGGTCATTTCTACAGGAGGAAATCACATGGTGCTCATCATTACTGTTCTATAAAGATGTTATGTGCATTTACATATTAATGCATGACATTACATTAGAGGGGCCTGGACAGGCTGCAGAGGTGGGCCCGTGCGAATCTCATGAAGTTCAACCAGGCCAAGTGNGAGGGCTGGAGCCCCTCTGCTGGGAGGACAGGCTGAGAGAGTTGGGGGGGTTCAGCCTGGAGAAGAGAAGGCTCCGGGGAGACCTTCCAGCCCCTCCCAGTCCCTAAAGGGGCTCCAGGAAAGCTGGGGAGGGACTCTGGAGCAGGGAGGGGAGCCACAGGACGAGGGGGAAGGGTTTTCAACTGAGAGAAGGTGGATTTAGATTTGATCTGAGGCAGAAATTGTTTGCTGTGAGGGTGGTGAGCCCCTGGCCCAGGTTGCGCAGAGAAGCTGTGGCTGCCCCATCCCTGGAGGTGTTGAAGGCCAGGTTGGCCGGGGCTTGGAGCAACCTGGGCTGGTGGGAGGTGTCCCTGCCCATGGCCGGATGGTCTTTAAGGTCCCTTCCAACTCTTAACCATTCTATGATTCTGTGATTACAGATTCCAACGCCAGTGTCACCAACTTTTCTCCAGGCAGGAGTAACCTGCTCTGGCCAAACTGCTGCTCAGCAAAAGGATTTTGGAAAAAAAGACAAAAGCCAGTAGGTATAAGCAGGCAGCGTAGAAGAATTCCATGCCAGACTGCCTGTGTTCACTGTGTAACCCTGCCCTCAAACTCAAGTCCTCTGGAGAAAAGTGAAGCGCTCCAAGGCGCTCTATAAGCATCCTTAAAATTGGAAGTACTCGATTGCTTGGTGAGGACTTGCAGAGCTTGTCACTTGTCAGAAATTTGTGATCTGTTGATTTAAGGGGCAATATAAACACGTCGTTTTTGAACGCTGCGTATCGTTAATGCAGCAAATTTAAACTTGATGGGATTTCACTCCAGAAATAACATTTCTTTAAATTGCGGCCCAATGGGAGTCACACTAAGTGGTAAAACCTTCATTTTCTTGTAAGGAGAGAATTTATTTAGTGGTGGCTCTATGTCAAGAGGGAATTGCTGTAGCCTCTTAATGTAAGAGCTTTTAATTATCTGTATGTCAGACTAAGTTGTCATAGAAAAAGCAAAAGGTCCAGTTTTTCTCTGTATTCACAGCAAGGACACAACCTAAGGGCTGGGTTTGGATCCAACAACTCCTCTGCTGTTACTTAGGCTATTCCTGTACCACGGCTCGCACTCCAAACCACTCTCCCCCCAAGTAATTCAGTCTGAGTGACTAAATATGTGCCATCTCAGGGACACAGGAACTGTAGGAAAGACATTAGGATACGCAGCCAGCTAGACAATTCCCACCGGGTGTTTTAAAATTACCGGGGTATAAATAAATTACCAGCCGTCGCCAATGGCCGTGTGTACTCAGTGTGCCTTATCAGATGATATTTTCCAAAAGTTACCACAAAAGAAACGGGTCCTGAGACGCTGCTCTCGCTCTCTCGTGGAGTAGGAACAAAAATGGTTCTGCAGCAAGCAGACAGTATTTAAAATACGCTTGGCATAATGGAGAAGCAAAATTAATCGTGTGTTTAAAAACACACACATAACTCCCATTTATTTACTCACCTACTTACACAGATTTCATCGCTGTAGTATTTAAACACCAGGCAGCCATTAATGGGTTTTAGCCTCGCAAAACCTGTCAAGTTGGTACATCCCTCATGAGATGTGGGAGACCCTCAAAAGAGAACGGAGGGGTCTGCTCAGGATTATACAGAAAGCTCATGATCACGTTGACCAGACGTACAGCTCTTGAGCTGATTTTCAGAAGGTGGGTTGATTCTTAGCTAAAGCCCCAGAAATTTATCTTTGTGGCATTTCGGATAGACCCAGGCGGAGGTGCAGAACACCAGAGAAAGAAGAAGAAGTTAACACACGAAAAAAAAGGATCAAAGTTTGGTTAGAGCTAAACTAAACAACAGCTGGAGAGGTGAGACGGCATCGCCGAGCTACGATGAAGAAAACCTTAGCCTCAGCAAATGTTATGTCCTCCACGTGCTTCGATTTAATAACTTATCCCGAAAACCCAGCCAAACATTTAGCACAAATTGGGAATTTCGATTAAAACATACGCATCCACAATGTAATCCCTTATCAGTCGCTATCGATAGGAGAAATGATGTTTGGACGTTAGGGATATAAAGGGCATGTACGTAATTGATTGGAACAGCACGCTTTAATTGACGAGGTCTTGAGCACTTACTCTTAGTCTGTCTTTGGGCAAAGCAACAGCTCCTTGCTTGATGATTTCCAGAACTCGCTCTACTGACAGCTCGGCTCCAGCTTGCTCTAATCGGGAGCTGAAAAAGCTGATCACCTGGAATGAGAAATCAGAGCACATAAATAAATAGAAAAGACGAGATCTTTGTATCAATTTACACACGGAGATGTCAGCTTCTTTCCCGGGATCTGTATTTCTTAAAGAATAATCATGTTATTGCTTCTGTCACAGCCAGGGAGACTTCGTTAACGTCAAACTAGCACAATTATCGGTATCCTCCCGCAGTCATTTTTAACAGACAGATGATTTTACAATTTAACACACGCAGCTGAATTAATAAATTCACATTTTCAAGTACTGTGCACTGACATACGCTTGTATTTCTACCTGTCAGGACTTTCGAGGCCTTCCAGTCTACTTTTTATAGTTTGGACTAGAAATTTACTTTCATTTTCCAGCATTAAAGTAAAATCCTTATCGTTTCAACAACTCCCAGACAGAAGGCTTTAAGACAACTATGAAATATCTCAATCTAATTACAAGAGTTTAACGACTTCCTGGGGGTTTTGTAGCATTTAAAGCCACAGTAACTGGAGGGGGGAGGAAAAAAAAGCCCACAAAGCTCCTCTTCTCCCCAAATGAACGACCCAAAGTGCCCCAGGTACCTTCCCCATCACAGATTCCAGACCCAAGGACCTGTACGTTCCCTCTCAATGTCCTCATCCTCCGCACATCTCCCTGGTGAGGCCAAGCTGATTCACACCATATTTCCCTCCCCACCCCCTTTTCTGTGACCCAGCTGGTCCTTGTTAGCTAGAACACACTTAGGTCAGGCTTTAACTTTTATCCCTCTCCAAGCTCAGTAGGTCACACCAGAAGCAGACATCCCACCGGCAGTTCTCCATGTGGGACATCAGAAAACCTCCATTTCTCTAGCTCCTTTCATCCAAAAAAGAGCACACTTTGCAAACCCCAACCCTTATCCCAGAGGAACTCAACAGTCACGCAGGGGATCCGAAACTCAAAAAGAACACAAAAACAGGGTACGGGGAAATATTTCAACACCTACTTAGCGTCCTTTGAAAGTACCACAAGATGGTCAGAGCCACTTGGTAGAGCCCATGCACACGTGAGTCCCCAGCTACCCCTTGGCTGGAGCCACCTACAGCTTTCACTCACTGACCACGCTACTGGCAGGTTCCCCAACATCTTCTAGGCTTCTAGACACACTCTCATCTAAAAAGTACCAACATCCACCTGCATCTGAATCCCAATCGCCAGCACATCAAGTAATCTTTCTTAATTCTCCCAAGTAGAAGGGGGGAAAAGTGTATTATACTACAAAATCTCTGCTGAGCTCTGTTTGTTCTGTAGTGAGACACAGCTGGAGCCAGAAATCATTACCCTAATTACGCCTCCCAGCTCAGCTGCTGTTAATAAAACAAAGACAGCTGATGGCTTGATTACTGTAAGATTCAAATTTGTTGTTCCTCTCTTGCGATCCCCAAAAACCCTCAGCCCTCCTTTTGAGCAGGTATATCGGCTGGATCGCAGAGCAATTCTCTCTAGAAAATGAAGAACCAAGCGAGCTAGAGACAGATGATAGTTACTGGAAGTTGTTTTTTGGGGTATTTTTTTTTTTTTGGTTCTGTTTTGTTTTAAACAACAGGAACGTGGAAATCAGCCCAGAGAAAATTCAGGCTTAACTTTCTGTTCCGTCCTTACGATCATCTCCATACTTGAATAGAAGGGACAATTTCACCGCCTCCGGCAAATGTTGCAGGCAGTTTTTACCTTCTTACAGGTAAGGACCCACTGTAGCCCTGTGATCTCTGATCCCTGAAAAAACCAGGAGCGGGAAGATGTGCCGGGTTCCTAAGCAAAGGAGCTGGAGGGAGGAACCAGAAATTACAGAGGAAAACGGCAAGAAACAGCTTGCGCGAAGAGCGTGAGGACCTCGCGGTTGGGCTGACATGGGTTTGGCACAGAATCTGGGACAAATTGCTGGTAGAGGATACACAGCTCATAGAGGAACACGAAAGTTGCCCACAAACTTTGAGAGATGAAAAAAAAAAAAAAGCTATCTTCTTGCGTTTCAACACTCTTCTGTTGTCAGTAATCGCTGGTGAAACCTATCCTCACCCAGGGCAGGCTCCCGCAGAGAATCCATCCCACTGGCGCTGCCTTGTTAGCTCAAGTTCTGCTAAACCACAACAAAAGCACAATTTAATATTCGGCTTTTAATCAAAAGGATAAAATACTATCATAACGCAGAGGCACAAAAAAACCCCCAAACCTGAATGAAGCTCACAGGTACTCCCTGAATTCTGGCATTTCCTATTTTAGAAAGTCAAAGCCTCCAATCTTAACGTGTTTTTAAAAGGCTTTTATGTTTTTGCGGTGAAAGTACTGATCTTGGTTGGGTTATATTTCGCAAAGAACAAAAGCGGGATAGGCTTCCAATATTTTCTGGCTACGTCAGCATTTCACAGAATTTCGAATGGCTGGTTTTGGTACGCAGTTGACGACCGAAAAGAAAAATATCTACTTTAACAATAATAATAGTTATCGCTAAGCGTTATTTGCCTTACCACTTGAGACAATACAGAATTGGAGTAATTCTCCGACTAATCCTGATAGTACAGTACTCCCGTGAGATGCTCACGTACCTAATGGGTACCCCGATGAAATAATAAAAAAAAGAGGAGGGAGGGGAGACGGAAAAATGAAAAAAAAAAAAAGAAAAGGTGAATTATACAGTGTAGATCCTAAAAGAGGCATTTATTTATTACCATTAGATCAGTAATAAAACAAAAAAGCACCCAGAATTACATCCCTACTGCCCAAGCTCCCATCTCTTCCGTAGCAGAAGGTCTAACACTTTACCGAACAACCTGGCCAAATATAAAACTATAAAAGCTTAACCTAATATTAAGGAAGAATAGCCTTTTCCTTTGAAAGAGCTTTAATTATCTTCCACACATAAGTAACAGAGCCGCGTTTAAAATAATCACGAAAATGAAATGCATAGAAAAAAGCAGATCTCAGGGCAAACGAACTAGGCTGAGAGGTGGTGTCCATTTTTTGATATCCTGAAAATCATTCTTCTCGTTAATTATTTGGGCAATGGGTCGAAGAAAGCAGAAAACAACTGCAAAGACTACTTCAGAAGAAGAATAACAAGGAACTGAACGAGTCGCTGCGAGTTACTCGTACCCTGCGCTGAAAGGTCCTCTCCATGCAAGGGCTGTTTTAAAAAGCTCTCTCTCCACAATCTGGCTTCCAGATTAAAAGGCACGTTTAATCCTGGATTAGACAACGCCTCATCAGGAATATTTTATTGGTGTCCGGATAAAAGGGTGTACCTACGGCCCCTTGCGCTACGTAGGGAGCCTAATTCTGGTGGTGCAACTCCCCAGCCGTGGGGTGCGATGGGCATGCGGCGACACAGAACGGTTCGGGTTGGAAGGGACCTTAAAGATCATCTAGTTCCAACCCCCCATGGCGTGGTCACCATCAGCTCAGGGATTTCCAGGCTTTGTATTGATACACCGTTAATAGACTCAAGATCTTTAAATAAAAACTGATTTCTGTAGTGATTTCCAAAATCGGTTTTCACAAAGCTTTTCCGTTTCAGGGGTCAATTCTCCCACGGAGACTCATCTTTAGTCCTTTTGTTTTCTAAATAATAAATTTACAAAATATTTCCAGAGATGAAGAGTGCTACAAGAAAGCCGGAGTGATTTAAAAGCGACATTTTAGATTTTGGAAATTTTTTTTTTTTTTTTAAAGATTACGACGGAATAGAATCATAGAATCGTCTAGGTTGGAAGGGACCTTTCAGATCATCGAGTCCAATCATCAACCCAACACTGACAAAAACCACCACTAAACCACGTCCCTCAGCACCACGTCTGCCCGGCTTTTAAATCCCTGCAGGGATGGGGACTCCACCGCTTCCCTGGGCAGCCTGTTCCAATGTTTGATAACCACAGTATCTGTTATTTCACCCATCTATTGTTTTCAATAGGGCTGAAGTAAAGAAATACTTCTATTTCCTACAGCGTGCGCCAAGCAGCAGAGCGATCAAGGACAAGATGTTTTCTCCACTTGGATTCTTTCAGCGGACGCTGAAGTGCTGCGATGCCCCGGCCCATTCCCGGGCAGTGCCACTGCCTAACTAACGCTACAGCTCCTCGCTTTCTCCTCCAGCTAAAAATAACAGCGCGATTTCGCTGCTGCCTCCTCTGCCCGCAACTGTCAAGGTTAACTCTTTAAAAGAGGAAAAAAAAAAAACAAAACCAAAAAACTTGACACTAAATGAAAAAGTTCTCATTCCCTTTTTTTCATTCCCTTTTTTTCATATTTTTTTTTTTTTCCTTCGGAAAGCGATGAAAAAAAGAAAGATGCACATTTTGACATTGGCTATCTTACACTTCCAGCCGCGTTCGCCACCGGGAGAGCAAGATGCTGGATTGACGGCACGCCGAAAGGAGAAGAAAAGGAGAAAACAAACCTCTTGTCGTAAAGTACCGCAGGATTAGCACTTCAGCTAAGTACTTTCCTTAGGAAAACATAAATCACAGCTATGTTCGGTAGCTGACAGTTGTACCCTCTTGTCCTGGAGCAAAAGCGAAGCAAAACCAACCTTCGCTGATTGAAGAAGGGATGAAACAGGTTGAGGTGATTCAATAACAGGAGAAACACAAAAGGTTTATCAGCAAACTCGAAATACTGACGTTTTTCAGCTTCACCTTGAAACTAGGAGCGTGTTCAAAGACACGTGAACTTCTCAAGGTACTCTGGTCTTCTCATCTCCCCGCTCCCAGCAAAGAAAGTGGGGAGAAATAAATATCATAGAATCCTAGAACGGTTTAGGTGGGAAGAGACCTTAAAGACCGTCTAGTTCCAACTCCCTGCCATGGGCAGGGACACCTCCCACTAGACCAGAAAACTGAAAAAAGAGAAAAAGAGAATCACTTAAAGTATTTAGCCAGCAGGATCAAGGTTTTTCTACGGGTATTTTAAGGAAAATCACGAAAGAATAGTTCTCATGTCCACTGCGGGTTTTGAAACAGGAGTTGCCAGGCCAGAACCAAGCCAACTCCAGCGATTTTAAAATCTAGCAGGGAAATGTCCTCGGAGGATTAAATTCCTAGTAGGAAATTGCATCAATCGGATCCTTTGCATCACTAAACCATTGCTCCCGACCTCCTGATTTCTATCAGGCTGTTTTGCAAACGAAACCCTAGCAGCTCCTAGTTAAGCCTGTTCAACCGCACGCTATCTATCACGAGCTCATAGGAAATATGACAGTAACGAAAGCCAGCGGAGCTCTCACGACGGCCACGAACCAACCTCATCTTTAGGGATTACTAATGAAGCGTCTCCACCGAATTCCCGATGCATCCGAGGTTGCTGACCAAATTAGAGACCACCTCTGAAACAGAGGCGTATACATGGTTCACAGCTGAAACGTTTCTGCAGGAGGCCAGAGGAGGAACCGTAGTATTCCTCTTTGTTCACCGTCCAGAGGGAGAATATCCCATTTAGCTAAACAAGATGCACAATATCCTATTAAGCTGACTTTCTAAAATGAAAAGTAAATTAATAGGAAACAGAAGGTATTTTGATTTCAGTTTCTTCTGTGCGGCATTAACTGTTTCCATATGTTCCCAATCAGCTGGCAATGGTGATTTTTAGCTTATTTATAAAAACCCAGAGGCAAAGAAGTCATTTTCAATAAAGTTGTTCTATACGCTGACCCTTAAACATTTACCCATTTTTGGCTCAATGAGGAAGCACACAGAGGTTACGTGTCACCTCCACAGTAAGCTGAAGGGTTCAAATCCGGAGCCAAAGCCCCGAGTTACTGTGACCAAGTCACAGTCAACCCGGACAATTGCCACCCTGGTCTGAGCAGCTGGTGGAGCTGCAGAGCCATCCCCATATTGACGTGTGCCTACGGCCATGTTCTGCTCCGTCTCCTGCCCCAGCGTCACCCTGCCAAACGTCTGCTATCCAGAGGTCTCCAACAAGTGCCTGGAAACCTACCACAGTGCTTTGTTATTACTAACATTAGAAAGCCTTTCCTTATGACCTGTGAATCCACAAGTATGTAAAACAGGTTATTGCCTTTCCCTTCATGGCAGCGTTTTATTTGAAAAAGATCACGTCACCTTTAGCCTTCCTTTAGCTAATCAGCACCCGTTCTGTCCGTCCTTAGAGGTCCTGTTTTCTAGGATGGAAAACAGGCTCCTGTTCCTCCCTAGAATTTCCTCCAAGGTGCCTAACCCCAGAGTAATCCAGCTAAGATGTCACTGGCATGAGTAGGCTTAGAGGACACCTCTGGGCTATTCTCCCACACAGGACCGCAGCAGATGCCTCTTTCCATTTGCACCATCAACTACTCGTTACCACCTTCTCGGTACATTTTCCAACTAATTTTACATCCGCTCTTTAGCATTTTCACTTTTTCCATGCTTCCTATTTGGTTTATGAGAACATTATGTGCAGCAGAGTAAAACCAGTAACTGTTAAAGTTGAGATATGTCATACCCATTTTAAACGTTCTCGACAAGGCAACTTGGCAACTGTTTTAGTGTCCAAAAATCATTACAGATTGCGCATATTCTGTATTTTGGTCAGATTTCTTCAATATAGAACATTACCCTGCTGTCTGTTAGTATTTCTTTATGGAATACAAATCTGGACTACACTTTCGGATCAGAGAATCTTACACCCAATGTAAGGAGGATTTTGATGAAGCACAGAGTGATCCACAGCTTCACACCCACCTTCTGCTCACGTGGACCTCTAGCGGCATCTGATGATGGAAGTTACACTCATGCTTCCACCATAGCATGGGTGGAGATAATCCCAACGTACTTTGCCGTGTAATGACCAGAAAAAGTACCAATGGATGGAGCCAGGATGTAGCACAGCCCTCGCAGACGTGCTCTGGGGGCTTCAGAAAGGTAACTTCTCTTCCCCATCCTTCCATTACCAAAAGCTGCAGCATTTACACCTAGTTTCTACATGTTTTGGGCCACCAAATTACATTGAGCACAGCAACCTGAAACCCAACAGAGTTCCCTGACACATGGTGGATCCCTCCTCCTCTGAATGACCAGCCTTGGCCACATGAAAAGCCCGGCCAGCTCAGAATTGTCTCTCTGACAGCAGGCTGGGGTGAATGCTTAAATAAGAATGTAAGAGCAGGTGAAGAACAGGGAGTTCAGGAATTTATTGAGCCAAATCTTTCAATAATTTTTTTCCGCCCACAATTTTTGACTTCTGGAGCACACCTGCATTTTAGACATTCACAATGTCCTGCGTGGCCATGAGCATGGAGCTCCCACCTCCATCGCCGCAGAGAAAAGCCTCAGCAAAGTTTGGGAGCCAGAAACTCATAGAATCATAGAATTGTCTAGGTTGGAAGGGACCTTTCAGATCATCGAGTCCAACCATCAACCTCACACTGACAAAAACCATCACTAAACCATCTCTCTAAGCACCACGTCTACCCATCTTTTAAATCCCTCCAGGGATGGTGACGCCACCACTTCCCTGGGCAGCTTGTTCCAACTCATTTCGGTTCTTCTCAGATACTGCCCACATGGTCCCAGACAAGCTCCCCCCGTGCGTCGAGTAAAACCAACACGATCTGTCACGTTTTTAAGGGCTAGGAAGACCAGTTAAACCATTTTGTCTGTAGCTCACAAGACAAAGACTGGTTCTGTACGGGATGCTAGCGCTGCTGATACGGTGTATGAAGTGGAGGACGTGACAGGGTAGAAGAGGAGTCAGCTGAATCTTTTATTCAGATCTGCGAGCCTGACAGCTCTCACCACTTGCCAGCTGGTGACAGGTACATTTAAAAAATAAAATAATAAAAAAAATCTTTTTTTTGACATCCTCACTTCTCTGACAAAGGAGCTATTTAAAAATTCAACATGCTCCCTTGGAAAGCTTTAAATAGTTTCTGAATGTAACTGGCATTATGCTGTACCCTAATATTAAATAGTTTTGGGGAGGAATTGTTTAAATTGTTAAGGAAAACCTACATTTAAGTGTTACAAAGGAAAGGACACGCTGCTGTCTGTGGGAGGCACGGGGCTGTCATGAAGAAGGATCTGGCCATCACTAGTTTTCCTGGATCCGGACAAGTAACCAGAGAAGGTCCCTATCTCAGTGAGGAATGAAGACGACTCTTATCTTCACAGCACCATATCCTCTCTTTACATAAGTTGAAGACATCTTGTCCTAATCAACCAGGCAGTCTCATGCTGGCTGTAGTCTGCAGCTGCCGAAAATTTGGACAATCCTCATTATCAATACAGGCTGGGGGATGGCATGATAGAGAGGAGCCCCGCGGAAAAGGACTTGCGGGTACTGGTGGACAAAAAGCTGGACTTGAGCCAACAACG
>VWZL01003625.1:85924-106657 GCA_013396915.1 Stercorarius parasiticus
AAAGGTCCCTTCCAACCCAACACATTCTATAATTCTATGATTTTGAGCTCCGATTTCTCTGCTCTCCAAACTCTTGTGTGACCAGAAAATATGAAGTGAGAGCAGAAAAGGAAGGGATAGGTACCAAGCAGGATTTCAGTTCGACTTTTTAACTTACTTTCTTTTATGGATCGTCAGAAATATGTCAATCTTCCGTAATATTTTAAAATAAAAGCAGACGAAACCAGAACCTCAGTAGATTTTTAGTCGCACTGAATAAATGTGTTATTCGCTGCAGCAAGAGATTTAGCACCCTGTTCGGCCTCCCCGTCCAGCATTTCCCATTCAGTGGTCACAATGTGACTTCAAGCATTGCTCAACTCTGCAAATACCGACCAGAGGACAGAGAAATACTTCTTGCACTTAAAAACCTGCTATTTTCTAGCAGGAATCCTTACTCAGGTTCTCAATATGAACATGAAAGCTGCTATCAGATGCAGCGGTAATTAATTAGCGACTGTTTTCCAAACTCCATGGAGAGCCACACCAGTAATAGCTTCTGATCCACCGCTATTTCCTTTTGTTTTCTTCTAAAATGTCTACTTATCCCAAGGGATTTCTGCGGAGAGACACTTCGCAGGTGAAAACAACACACAGATACAGCCCAGGGAATGAAGCAGCTGAACGCCTGCTCTTAGCTATTTTAAAAAAACATTCCCTGTAATCATTAATAGGCTGCTGATGGGAGGAAGAGAAAAGAAAAAGATCGGTTGGTGATGAAAAAACTGCTTTTTCTCCCCTAAAAGGCTAGTTTCTAACAAGGGGCAGTTAAGACAAGCTGATGTTGTCCTTCCGTAGGGGAGTGAAAAACGTGTCGCAGGTTGGGAATTCCTTACCAGATGCGTCCCAAATCCCCCTGGCTCTGCCGAGTTAAAGATGTTGCCCAGCGTAAGTCACAGTGGAGGCCCAGAAAATAGGAGAAACTCAACATTTTCATACTTTCAAAAAGAAACTGACAGAGCTGATGACTGTTTTCCACCTCTCAAAAGGATAAAGAGATCGCATAACAACGCGTAAGCAACCTTTAAATAATATATCGCTTACCAGATCTATATTTTGCATTATGTCCTGGAAGGAAGGGTGAGTTCGAAACTGCTCAAACAGATCCCGCTTGTAAAGCAGCGCGTACACCAGGTTGGGGTTGTGATGAAGAGAATTTGTCAGGCAGGAGTTGATGATCTCCAACATCATTCGGATCACTTCCTCGATCACATTCAGATCTTGCGCCTTTAAGAAAGGAATAAAAGGTTAGCCTGCCCTTTTCCATTGTAAAATATATTAGGTAATAAAGACAGAGCACAGGTAATTATTACTAATGGAGCTATTAGCTGGTTAACGTCTCAACGGCGAGCAAATCCGGCATGCCCGTATCTGGAAAGAGATCTGTTTTCTCCTGTAACAACCAAAATTTTAACCTAGTATTCAGTCTCACAGCTTGATTCTCTCAACAGGAGCCATCATGTCATGGCAAAAAGCATTAACATATTGCAATCAGCCAAATTCACTAAGGGTTAAGTGAACTTAAGTCTTTTCAACCCTTCCTACGCTAAGTAAGGGAAGCGTACACTGAATTTAATACATTTTCTGCTTGGGGAGGAGGGATAGGGAGAAGAAAAGAGGAAAACAAATAATCACAAAAATAAAAAGTGACCGGCGAAAGAGAAAAGCAAAGACAGGGGAAGGAAAACTGACTGGGATCAAAACCCATCGCACCTTGAACATCTGCCATTTTTTAGGCATTGAAGAATACTTGCAATAAATGAAGGAAAGAAATCTCCTTTCGTAGTGCACTAAGCCTTAACGCTCAAGACAAACTTGTAGAGCTTTGCATCTTGTCAATGCCTTCCACAAATCATTCCTGATGATTTGGAAACTTTTTGAGCTCAACGAGCTGGGATGAGAAGCCCTGCTGGCTGCCTGGATTTCTCTCCTGGGGCTTTACATCAAGATATGCCCAATACGGTTGTTGAGATTGGAGAGCTCTCTGTCCTCCCTTGGGATGGGGGGTGCGCAAAAAAGAAGACAAATCTACTTTGTTCGTATCATTAGAGGTCTCTCCACCACATCAAACGTTGGTCTGTGAGACTTTACAGGTCTGGCAGGAACGTGAATCATACCAAACCGGCTTGAGTTTTTCTGCTTAGTACAAAGACTGAAACCACTGGCATTTCCTTTTGCCGACTGCCTACAAAGCAGTCGTTTCCGGAGTTATCATAAGACGCTTAAATACTTCGTAACGAAGCTGAACTTGCAGCAGCATTTTGTTGGACTGTCAGTCAATCTGTACGTTGAGTTATTTTCTATTATAAGGTAGGAATTGTCACTTGTCAGATATAAGAAATTGTTTGCTGCGAGGGTGGTGAGCCCCTGGCCCACGTTGCCCAGAGAAGCTGTGGCTGCCCCATCCCTGGAGGTGTCCAAGCCCAGGTTGGACGGGGCTTGGAGCAACCTGGGCTGGTGGGAGGTGTCCCTGCCCAGGGCAGGGGGGTGGCACTGGATGGCCTTTAAGGTCCCTTCCAACCCAAACCATTCTATGATTCTATTTACAAAGGAGATTTAAGTGACGAAAGCCTTTTGAAGAACAATATTTGTTTGAAGAACAATATTTGATGGAAGAACAATATTTGGCTCACACACTCCAATGAAAATTCCTTCTTTAGCAATGACGTCTGACTGATTGTGGGTTACAGATTTTTTTTTCCCCAAACATGAGGATTTCCTCCTCTTTTTTAATAGCTTTGCCTCAGCCACCTGAATTACCGTTGCAGTGTAGCTAACAACTTTGGCAGAAACCCTTACAAAGCTGATCACGGCAGCTACTTGGTCCATCAATCGCATTCTTCTATGGCAGAAACAATCCTTACGTTCAAAACCCAGGTGGTTCCTCCGTCTGCAGCTTCCTAGTTAGCGTGCTATGAAATAGCATCCCCCTCAGATGCTGTGAAATGTTTATCATGCAAAATACTAGGCAAAACCTGAAATGATTGCTTCAGCTGGAATCCGAAGAAAAATCCAGACCTGAGTAACTGATCTGTGGAGTGGTACGTGCCCATCAACTTGGATTTAATTCAGAGTATGGTATATTACGGTGGCTTTTAAAAAACTCCGAGCACCGGCATAATTCTCTCCCCAGCGCAGCAGGATGATCCAGTGGCTGAGACGCTCTCCGAAAATACAGAATACATTACTTTTGCAGAAACGTTACGATTCAGGATCAAGCGAGATCTCTTCAGCTAGCCGAAAGGTAAGAAGCCACACAGTGGCTGTTCAAAAACTAAAAGCTTTTTCATAAAATATGTTCACCTTAAAAGCCGGGCATACATCTAAGTCGAAAGGGGAAGCGTTGCTAATCACCTCCCAACACGTTATTTCAAGAAAAGGCAGACTGTGCTAATTGGTCAGCTTCAAACAATTAAAAAGTTAACAGAGATTACATTTCTCAGTAATTATATTTACAGTTTTTAGAAGCTGATGGACAGAACCAACCATCTGGTTTTCAGCTACCGTGTTCCAGGTGAAGAATCTGGGACCCAAATGAAGAAATCCAGGAGCTACAGATTTTTACCTATAACCTACTATACAAAAAATAATCATTTATAAGAAGAAGGAGCTCCATAAAAGACAGAGAAGCAGGACTGAATCCCAGCATCGCGTATATGTTATCTGGAGAGCCGTACGCTCCTATAATTAGCGATTAAAGCATTTGTAAAGGCTGAAAAGTTTTCAAAACAGGAAAAAACAAGCAGAAAGCCAAGGACAGCATTTGGATGAGACAATGGAGAAATGCCGTAAGAGCTGATAAAACCGCTGTGTGCTTTTGTTGCTCTGGATCCCCAGTATCAAGCTAGGGCCCCGCTGCATCTCGCCGTGGCGTCACGACAGATATAAATAAGGTTACAAAAACATTTCGCAGTTGAAGAGAAAGGAGTTTATCGCCCTGCGTATTAACTTTCAGACCAGCCGAAATGCAGAACGCGTACGGCCAAGGCAAGGACTACCACATCGTCCACAGCAACCTTGTAAGAGTAATTTTTTTTTCCGGACTGAATTGGCTGTTAGAGGAAAAGAAAAGCCAGATATTGATTTTGGCAGAGAGGTAGACAAGTTTCAATCTGTTAAAGAGCGCGTTTAAACGAGCAGTTAAAAGTAATGGCGTTTTCTCATTGCTTATCATTGGCGAATCCAATGATTTAAAATTACTACAGTATTCCTTTAGAAACCAGGCCTCAGATGACTCTGCCGACACTGATGAGTACCGGGCCTCCCCCTCCCTTTTTCTGTTTAAATCTACAGAAATAATTATACCCATCCTTAAAAGAAACGTGGAAGCTAAAGGCTTGGTACCAACTTTTTGAGACTGAAATCACATCTACAAAAGGGACGACAATGTAGGCACGGCACTAACATTACTGCGGGTAATCCTCGGTAACCACCTTATGGATCCTTCTCAGGATTGGAACGAAATGCGGCGGTTTGTTTGCAAAGATTTTCATTCGTAAGGCAAAAAGCCAGCTGCTTGGTCACGTTCTACTTGCACAAGGAACAAATCAGTCGGTGACAGCGACAAGAGATCCAGGTACAGTTCTGGGTTGCGTGGATCTCCTTGGTTAAAAGGAAAAGGAACAAACAAGCGATAATGCCAGAGCAAAGAGAATGGAAACAAGCTGAGAGGATGCAGAGGAAAAACACAAGGAGCACAGGAATGAGAACATTATCTGGAAAAAAATAACTTGAGTTTGATAAACACTAACAAGGAACAAACTAACAAATGTGCAAAGCCAAGGCAAACTAGGGCTGGATCTCCTCATCTCCGACCATCCTGGAATACTTCTGCTTTCCTTACTGCAATATAATTAATAATTAGCATGACACCCTCCCGGGCAAAGAATTCCAGAGAATTCAATACTTACTGCTGGAAAGACACTGACGTGTAAAACCAATTCAAAAGTATATGGTTTATAAAATACCAGAGAAGTCAACCTAAACGCCAAACCCCGGGGAAGGTGCTCACAGTTCGGTTCCTTACAAACGTATTTATCCATCGAAAGATAAAAGCAGTTGACTCACTGTCAGCGGAAGATGCAAGATCTCAGCGTCACCAAAAACCTGCTTAATTTATGGCACCCATCTTCTGTTTCCTACATTGGGACATTCTGAGTGCTCATCCTTTTCATTTCATTTGACTTTAAATTCATTTTAATTTTTAGAATAATCAAGAATTGGTTAAAAAAGCTCTATCAGGAATGAACGCAAATCTCCAGCCTCTAGATGTTAATTTTTCTTAGGAGAAAAAGGGAGGCCTGTCCATGTGTCATTCGGGTTAACTTTGGTTAAACTTCCTTTACGGCTTGTACTGTCCAATAAAAACTGAGACAGAATTATTTTGCTTTCTCTCCTTTCCTCCTATGGTCATTTGAAAATGAGCATTTGAATTTCAAACGTCATTTGAAAAATAGAATTTCAGGCACCTGTGACGTTACGCAGACATTTCTACGCAAGAGTGGACATGCGGCTGTCTTTCATGATCCAAAAATGTTTGTATTAGGTTTCGGAGAGAGGAATTCTTTTTTTTTAACATTTCTGGTAGTCTCGCTGAAGCCATTTGCTCTGTGATTGCAGCCTGCGATCTTGGCTGCCATACAAGATGTGTCCTCACCGCAGAGCTGATTCCAGTGCTCCTGTCCCCGCACAGAAGCCCCTTGCTTGAGACCAGCTCATCTTCTGACCCTGGGTCCTGGATACAGGCTGTAAGCGGTTCTGGGTGGTACCCAGGGTATTTTACAGCATGGATATGAGCTGGATGCTGATAAATTTCTCAATGACATCTTTTACATTGAGGGGGGTGAAACCCTGGCCCAGGTTGCCCAGAGATGCCCCATCCCTGGAAACATTCCAGGCCAGCTTGGACGGGGCTCTGAGCAACCTGATCTAGTTGAAGATGTCCCTGCTCATGGCAGGGGGGTTGGACTAGATGGCCTTGAAAGGCCCCTTCCAACCCAAACCATTCCATGATTCCATGATGCCCCAAGTTGCCCAGAGAGGTGGTAGATGCCCCATCCCTGGAAACATTCGAGGCCAGCTTGGACGGGGCTCTGAGCAACCTGATCTAGTTGAAGATGTCCCTGCTCATGGCAGGGGGGTTGGACTAGATGGCCTTTAAAGGTCCCTTCCAACCCAAACCATTCTGTGATTCTATTCTATGATTCTAAAAAGCACTAGTGCACAAACTTAACTCTCATATCGTGTCCACACAACGTGTTACAATATGATTATATATTTATTTATTGTGAGCTAGAATTCACTAAAATGCAACAATTTATTTTTTTTCCCCCCTTTTAACCTGGATGCGTAGCAATCCACAGTCCAAAGCAGCAAATAACTGAAAACCTAACCAGGTCTACTTTGCAACTTCCTTAAAAATCAGAGATCTAACAGCGCACCCTTTTCCTTCGTGGTGGGATCCACATTTTCCAGCCAAGCGATACTTTCGGCTAAATCACCGCTAGAGGTTTCTGCCTGTTGAGACGGCACGCTGACGAACGCTATCAAAAAGGCAGTTATACAGTTAACGCAATCTGAGCAGGAAGAAGCTTATCTGCCTAAAAAAACAAAACGCGAGCAAGGACGGGGAATGCAATATGCTACAACCGCACAACGTAAATAGGAAAGGCACACGGTAGTGAAGTCTTAATCCAAAGAAAACTGATGAAATAAAGTGGAAATGTCGCCTATAATAGTGAAAGAAATACATGACGGAAATGCAGGTTGACAAAAAAACCCATGTCCAAACAGAATTCCGAACTTATTGCTTGTGACAATGAATGGCTTTTTGCGAGTGACATCTTGCTGCCAGGAACAGGATGCCTTGACATTTGAATTTTCAAAAGCGCGAGTTTTTTTATGCTGAAGCTCCGGTGGCTTTCGTTCACAATTACTGACGCTGCAGGCCCCTCTCCAGCGGAACAAGGAGCGCATACAGTATGTAAAAGCTGTAAAGAAGCTACCTAAAGGAGCTTTAGCTCGAGATGCTTTCATAGTTTCCTTCCTAACAACTCCACAATTCAAAGCAGCAAAACCATCTCTGACTTTCCACTTTGCCAGCTGGCTCTGACTGCCTCCTCAAGGTCATTTGCTCTGAAGGCTCCTATAGGTTATTGAACCTTATTTTTCCATCAAACTCCAAATTCTTCTACCACTTTGCTGAATTTTCTATTTAATTGTTGATGTTAAGGCATGTCGTGGGACCAACTACCAGGAAATGGTACAGATGTTCTTTCAGGCACACAGAGGCAAATTGTGTAGACAGTAGTTATTAGGTACAAGAGAATTTCAAAGTGTCACTGCTTTGCCATGCCTAAATGGAGACACCAGTATCCGCACCCACATAGATGATAGCTGAACTCCAGTTTTGACTGATATTGAATGCACCATGCTGCAGAGAATTCGAATTCTTTGTCTCTCTTTGCAAGCCCAATCCTCCTCCAGCCAGGTAGCATGGAAGAAGAATCATAGAATGGTTTGGGTTGGAAGGAACCCTTCCAACCATCTAGTCCATCTAGACCATCTAGTCCAACCCCCTGCCATGGGCAGGGACATCTTCAACTAGATCAAGCTGCTCCAAGCCCCGTCCAACCTGGCCTTCAACACCTCCAGGCATGGGGCAGCCACAGCTTCTCTGGGCAACCTGGGCC
Source organism: Stercorarius parasiticus (assembly GCA_013396915.1). Classification (NCBI taxonomy): domain Eukaryota; kingdom Metazoa; phylum Chordata; class Aves; order Charadriiformes; family Stercorariidae; genus Stercorarius; species Stercorarius parasiticus. Next base: position 93,655 of record VWZL01003625.1, read on the forward strand.
AGGGGCTCACCACCCTCACAGGAAAGAAATTCTTCCTCAGATCTCATCTAAATCTCCCCTCTTCCGGTTTAAAACCTTTACACCTTGTCCTATTGCTAAAACCCCAACTAAAAAGTCCCTCCCCAGCTTTCCTGGAGCCCCTTTGGGGACTGGAAGGGGCTGGAAGGTCTCCCCGGAGCCTTGTCTTCTCCAGGCTGAACACCCCCAACTCTCCCAGCCTGTCTCTCAGGAAAGGTCTTCCTCTCCTAGGAGCCAGACGAAGGTGCCCACAAGCAGATTCTATGATTCTATGGGTACAGCACTCCGCGTTATCAGGCAGGGCTGCGTCACATTTGTGTTGCTGCATCCATGCGGTGGGGCCCACCCATCCTCAGATCTGAGGCTGAAGGCTATCATACGGATGAGGGAGTAGACAGAGGAAAGGTGAGGGTGAAGGTTGCACAGGCAAGGTTAATTACGGCTTTTCTTCATGTTGAGCCCTTATCCACCATGCCTCACTATAATCCTTCACGTGTAGTATTTTCAGTCAGATTCCCCCCAAAAATATAATTTGCAAATATAAAAACTTGGAACCATAAACAACTACTTCCTTCATGACACAGATATGACTTTAAAGGCAATTTTGTCAACAACGGCAAAACAAAAGGATAGACACCCCATATACTCAACACTTATCAAAAAGAGTAAGGATGCCAAATTAACCCCAAACAGTCAGCTCCTCCCGTTCTTCTTCTTACCAGGGAGAAAGACGACGGGAAAATTTGGTAAACTCTTCCTGATCCGTCAGCTGCATCCACAGAATGTCTAGATGAAGGGAGAGCTTCAGTTCATTTTCCATTATTTATTTTGCTAGCTAGATTTAGAGATGCTATGGAATTTCTTCAGATTACTATGATTTTGGACACTAAGTAATTAGTTTTTCCACTCGTGCCTGTAACGCAGCTATTATAAACTCCAGGGTGATGTACTCTCTTGTGTGGAATAGACAACTTGGCACTCCAGGGAATTTCACCTTGATAACATAATTTAACAGCATCCACAATTATAATGATGTAAACTTCCCTTTCCTCTTTACAGGGGAATTTGTACAGTTTAATAGTTTCCAATAATTTACTTTATTTTTAGTCACTTTAAGAGAAGCATATGTATCTTGTTTGTATGAGCTTTGGGGAGCTTCCAAGAGAGCTGTCTGAATTTCCTGCATTTTCAGCAGAAAATAAAACCTTCAACAAAATAAACCCCCTCTGCCAAAGGAATGGGAGAGCGGAGGGGAAAGAAGGAAGCGCACGAGAAAGCTCTGCTCTTACATATAACGGGCAAATGAACTTCAAAGCCCAGCTTTTGGTGACAGAAATCTTATCTTCATCTATTTTACTGGCATTTATTCTTTGTCTGTTCTATGTCAGACCCAGATAACTTTTGGCCATAACGTTGAATTGTGGGAAAGTAGGTATTAAGTGAAAAATTGCAGGGCTTACGGCAAATATAACTTCAAAAACTAACGCCGGCATCTCTGATCACTGCTTAGAAATAAAAGTAGAGCTGTCACAACGGGAGCAAAGTTTGTTGCCAGATACTTTACTAAATAAAAATACCATCCTGACACTCGCTGTCGTTGCGTTCCTGCATAATGGAGTAAGCTGAAAGAGCAGGTTTTCAGCAATGTCTCACCATTTTGGTAAGCCAGCCCACAACACTTCCCAAAACACAACGTTTTCAGCCCATTTCATGACGCAAACCTCCAGGACAGCCTGCAACAAGGCCACACTAGGGGAAATGCCAGGGTGGTGTGTCCTGTCCCAGAGAAAACAGCCTGGGAGCAGCTTGCTCCAAGGGAAAACACGCCAAACGACACCTGCCAAGGCACCAAACTCAACTGTTTCAATCCTCCAAAGACCTGTTTGCCACAGGGTTTGGCTTCAGTAGCCACTGACCAAGGAAATGTAAGGCTGTTTCTGAGGACATGGATACATTTGAGTGAAGGTGCAATTGTTTCATTGGTACTTCACACGGAATCATAGAATGGTTTGGGTTGGAAGGGACCTTAAAGACCATCCAGTTCTTCCCCCTGCCCTGGGCAGGGACACCTCCCACCACACCAGGTTGCTCCAAGCCCCGTCCAACCTGGCCTTGGACACCTCCAGGGATGGGGCAGCCACAGCTTCTCTGGGCAACCTGTTCCAGTGTCTCACCGCCCTCAGAGTGAAAAATTTCTTCCCGATATCCAATCTAAATCTCCCCTCTTCCAGGTTGAAGCCATTTCCCCTCGTCCTATCACTACACGCCCTTGTAAAAAGTCCCTCTCCAGCTTTCTGGTAGGCCCCCTTCGGAGACTGGAAAGCTGCTATAAGGTCTCCCTGAAGCCTTCTCTTCTCCTGATGGTCAGCAGCTAGGGCCTCTAACACTGTCCATGCAAGAACACAGTATTTCCAAACCGGATGCAACCGTGACAACAAAATGCAAACAGTATTTTGTAGACCTAAACCTGATCATTTTCTAAGGACCCACAAAACCTGGGAAGCAACCGTTGCTAGGAAAATGGCAATGTTCATAGTAAGAAAATTAAAGTTAAAACTGTGAATCTGTATTTCTCTCAAATCACGCCTGAAATAATAATGAAATTTGCCTGCTGTTGCAAGGAAATGGAGAATTCTCCATTTCTCCTTGAAACCAAGCAGTATTCCCTAGAGGTATGGGAAGATTTTGTTTGGTCTGACTGGTAGAACAGGAAAGGACAAGTTCCATGTGCAACCCCAACTCCACCATAGAAAGGTAAATAGATCATCACGATGCAGGCTGTAATTAAGAGAACCCGTCTACCTCGAGTAGAGTTCAAGGACTTTAAAGCTGTTACCCAAGTGAAAAAGCTTCTGCTTCCAGCACTACACGTGGAGCTCAGCTGTAAAATGTCACCAGCAAAACTGTTCGGAGGCGTTACGCGGTAATTACTGCTACGTGAACTGAAACTTCGACACTTCCTAATTATTTTTTATATATATATTTTTTTTTTTTTAAATTCCATGGCAGGGTTTATGTAACGCTCACCTAAGCTTTTCACGTTTTCGCAAGTTTTCAAGTACTACTTAATGAAATCTCTAGACCTAAAAGTATCTTCCTTAAAGACGATTTCTGATGAACCTCTTAACGCTTTTTGCAGGAGGGTACAGTTGCTGACATACGCACTGATGTTTTTGTGTAATATGTACTTAAGTCCGGATTTAAGAATCCTTATCAGATCTTATAAGAATCCTTATCAGATCTAATGGTTGGACTTGATGATCTAAAGGTTTTTTTCCAACCTAAATGATTCTATTATTCTATTATTAGTATCTTTAATGCTTGTTTGGAATGGGTTCTTAGTCTTTTTATCCTCTATGATGTTTAACTAAAGTATAGAAGCCCTTATTTCTATCATGCAGAAGAATAGGACGGAAAAACACTACAGCCTGCAAAAAGACGGAAAAAAAGACCAATTAGCGATTTAAAGCAAACTGTTTTCTTCACATTTTCCCTTCACACCTCCCAAACTTTCCTCCACACAGCACACCACAGTTAAAAGAATGTAATTTATCCACCAGTTCCTTATAGCCCCTTCATTTATGCATCATCTCTGACTATATTATCAACTATTTTCTTCACCCTTGATACTGTATTTGGCAGCAACAACTATGACGTTCATTGCAAAATATATCTACACCTAAGAGCATTCTTCCAATGAACCAACTGCTGCCATTCAAGAAGATCACCCAGTGCTACAGATTTTGGAGACCTATCTTTGGCATCTAAGCAATTTTAATTGAGAAAGTATCAAAACTAACGGAATAAATACCATTCCCTTACTAAAGCTGTCAACCACGGAGATGGATTCAGAAGTTCTTCCCTGGTTCCTCACTGATTAGAGACTGTGGCTCAACATCTTTCCCATGACATTTGAAAACCACCATTCCCTTGGAACGACGACAGTGGTCTTCCAGTGAAAGTACCACCCTGAGCAATTTTGACCCTACTTAAGAGAAGAAACACCACAAGCCAGACTACGGAATCCAAGTCCTCAATAATAAAAATGGACTGCATCCAGTTTCCATAAATTCCATACTATCAAGCAGAAGATCTTCTGGTCCTGATGACGCACAGGACATCAGTGGGAAAAGTCAGCGCTACTCTCCACGCCCTCAGCAGCCAAAAAGTTCTGTATTCTTGCCCTGAGGGTGAAAATCGCCATTGAAATTTCTGCGAGAGGCATAAGAAAGTCAGGAGGAGTTCGCAGAGCAGACGTTTCCACCGTTATCATTTGGGGAACACCAAGCAAGCCAGCAAAGCCGTGTTACTGCTGAGGCCACCTGGCGTCCCTCCTCAGTGTAAGACTCCTGCTTTGCTCACCCAAGTTAAATAAGACATTAATAGAAAATCACCACAACTGTAGACAGCCTCCTGACAATATTAGCCACGTTTAATAATAATCATAATAATATCCTTATCCCACTTGATTACGGTCCAAGTTTCCCAAACTGTTGTGAGCAGGAATACGCTGCTTTACAGCCACCATTTTACACCAGCGCTGAAGAGAAATTGTGACGAGTGCTTTTATTTCTTCTGGGCAGCACGGTTAGCAAAGTAATTCAGAAATCCAACTCTATGAGCCTACTTGACACACATACTATACTAATTCACAGAATCGTCTAGGTTGGAAAGGACTTTTAAGATCGAGTCCAACCCAACACTGACAAAGCCACCACTAACCCATGTCCCTCAGCACCACGTCTACCCGGCTTTTAAATACCTCCAGGGATGGTGCCTCCACCACTTCCCTGGGCAACCCTTTCGGTGAAGACATTTTTCCTAATATTCATCCTAAACCTCCCCTGGTGCAACTTGAGGCCGTTTCCTCTCATCCTATTGCCTGCTCCTTGGGAGAAAAGGCCGACTCCCCTCTGGCTACACCCTCCTTTCAGGGAGTTGGGGTGTTAAACATTGTGAAAATTAAAGAGTACAGATAAAAAAAGATGTGAGAAACCTACCCTATTAGAAGGAAAAATCGCATTATTGCTCTTTGAAGTGGTTTGCAGTCTAAAGGATCTATAGGCAAGCCCTTTTAAAATATAATAAAGTATAAGAAAGCGGTTTTATTTGTTTTCCTCTTACCTTAGCACTTCTCCAAAACTAGGCACTGCCAGTAGTAGTATCATTTATTCTATTATGATGGGCCTAAAAAACCTCCATAACCAAATTTCAAGAACTGCTCTCGCAGGTTGGACAAAACGCAAATGGGAGGGAGATGAGAAACAGCTCTTTGAGAGCTGACAGCGGGCAAACCAAATTAATGGGAGTAATTTTCAGATGAAATGTTGTTCTTACTACATTCCATCTTATTTTTCAAGTGCATTCCCCTGGACGCTGCATCAATTCTGATAAACAGAGAAGCTGATGAGCACTGCTCCGCTTCCCGCCGAATGGTCTAGAAGCACACAGCAGCCGGAGCCTGAACGCCGAAAAACGAACCTTTAACTGAGATTTGGAAACCCCATAACTCACAGAAAATAATTCTAGAAGCCTGCGTACGCAGGTACCCATTCCAAAATGAACTATACGGAACAGAGGACATTTTTTTCAAATGCTGAAGAAAAACACTGCTGATAGAAATATGGAAAACCTGCATTGCCCAAACAAATAAGATTTGCCTCAAATATTTATGAAGTCTCATCTATTTTGGGGTAACGCTGAATTTTGTGTAGTCTGGTTCATAAAGTGCAGCAGTGACAGACATGGGCAAAGTACGAAATCACTGTGTTTGAAAGACAGAGAAATTTGGGCATATTGTACATCCAGCCTGGAGTCAGTCAACTGTTCCTCACCAAAACCCTGTTAAGCAATTATGGTTGTTTACCTATAAATTAAGCTAAGTTTTTCGAATGAATTCTAATTAACAGAGTCCACCACAAGATAAGACGGCTAATTTACCGTAGAAAAATAATTCGGTATTTCAGAAAAATTCGATGAAGCTTTTTCCCAGGGGAACGCGACATGACTCTATCTATTGTCTCAATCTATCAAAATCTAAAAGATTATAGTGTGGGAAAGGGAAAACTTGTCAGTGTTTGTTCAGATAATCTTTTCCTTTTTTCCTCTGCATTGAGCAACATCTGATTTCTTTGCAAGTGCCACTGATAAGTTGCTGGCGAGTAGCTCAAAGACCTGCCTTTAGGAACCGTGACATCCATTCGCTTTTCGCTTTATCTGGCGGGAAGAGATGTACTTTCAGATTTTGCTTCTTTTTGCAATGACAAAATGAAATCCAACCTGATCGTAACGTTACAGTCCATCTCCTTTTCTTTCGAATAGGACGGTTGGGTTTTGTTATTAGCAAACAGATGCTCTGAGGTCAAGCGTTTGGGTTAGCGCACACACAAAGGCTGGAGCGGAACAGCCTCCGTACGCCTTGTACCGGCTCCGTATCAAGAAAAACGCAGCAGGACGGAGTGTCTTTGAAGAAAAAATGTCATCTTCTTCAGTAGCAGGCCACAGCTCACTCAGCTTGGGCTCGAGCCTAAATACGTACGAGAGGAGCGCTGGAAAAACTCCACCGCATTCCAGTAACGTATCTGAAGGGCAATAAACCCCCCCCGGAAAATATCTTACGCGTCTCAACTTCGTTTCAGAGCAGCGCAGGCAAATCACCGGCATCTCCCAGCAGCGTCGGGGATAAGGATATAGCGGGATTAAATAACGGTAATATATAAGAGTCTTTTCTTGTTATGAATGTTTTAAAAGGTATTTCCCTGAAACGGCTTTATGTCTGGTATTTCACTGGCAGAAAACAGACACAGAATATAACTATCAGCTTTTTTTTTTTCTCTTAGTTTCTTTCCCCCTGAAAAACATTAGAAAATTTTATGCTGGTATAAATAAAAAAAAAAAAAAAAGTATTTATTTATATGTTAATCCAAAACCTCTCCCGCCGTTGCTTTAAAATGCAAGCTGTGGGGTTAAACTCTCAAAAGCCAGACATCAGACTGAAAGCTCAGGCTTCCCCTTATCCCAAAAGGTTTAGATGCAATTTAATTACAAGTTCACCTAACTATCACCACAGGGAGCCCTTTAACCATCAAGTTTGTATCTAATTCACGAGGTGTTAAGAATTGATACTTCTTGTCCAATTTCTGGGTTATTTTGACTGTAATTAACCATTCTGTGGGAGAATTCCCATGTACAAAACCCGACTTAGCGTATAAAATGAGTAACGTAGTCCTCTATTTCACTTAGTTCCTAAACAGCAAAGAAATGAGAAATTTAAGGGAAATCACTGGTTACATGAAAGGGAAAGAAAAGTTTAGCTTTCCAATTATGCCTGTGAAAAACGTTAGGGTGACTTTATAGAATTCAATAAACACGAAAAGCAGAGATTCTTCTAAATTTCTACCTCTTCTAAATACACTCGTCACGTGTTTGACAGCTTTCCCCCAAAGTTATTCCACCGAGAACAAGAATCCACCGCTGTCAACAGGGATAAAAAAATTAAAATTCTCCATTCTACCGTTCTTTAACGCTGCTTTTCAGGCCAGGTGATGAGGAAATCAATTTTCAGCGCCTTATTTTGCTCCATGCGATGCTTCTTCTGAGCAGGAGGAGAGGAACCAGCCCTGGCATTTTACTTTTGGTTTGGAATTTCTGCCTACATCAATCCTCTTTTTTCTCCAACCCTTCTTCTTTTTCACTTCACACCAAGACTGTCTTTCAGTCTTAACTGACTCATTCCTTCTAAAATATTCTCCTTTCCTTCATCCCATCCTTCGGTCCCTTGGCCACCCACGCTGCTAATTAACAGCAGTTGCATGACATTATAGGTAATATTAACGAAAGCCATCAGTGCGAGACAGTGAGATATCTTCTTCAGGGGGATAATACCTCTCCAAGAAGGCAAATTTCAAGTTGACGGGACCGCGCTTCTGTAATTTGGACACAACTGGAATTAGGGTGACTCCGAAGAGGTCAAAAACGGTCCCATTTTAACTTCTTCATGTTTCGGTTCAGACAGATTTGAGCAGCAATTTGACGGGCGAACAATTTCTTATCTTTTTCAAAAATCACTAAGTCTTGATTTACCTTCATTCCTCTTATTTTCTCTGGCTGTCTTTCCAATTCCAAATCACAGGTACCTGCAATGAAGGAATCTAAACAATGAAGGAACCTAAAAATCCTTGGTATGCCTTTTTTTTTTTTTTTTAAAATAACTATTTATTACCCTTCAATATAAATGGTTTGATTTTTTTTAAACAACGAAAAGAGTTCCAAAACCTCACTGGTTAATCCATAAGTTTCCCTGTGAAATACGAAGGGAAGAAGTTGGAAGTAGAAGGTGGAACATCAAAAAATTCTCATGTTTCGCCAATATCTCATCTAGAAAAAGTAGCGTAAAAAGATTCCGATTCCAATGAAGTATTTAGTACCAAACAGCCTAAAAGGGTCTGAACAGAATTCCTTCTGCATCCATTTCCTTTCCTTTATATGGCTGTATGTTTAACAAAAAGAATTACGGCGACGTTTATAACATACGGTAACATACTTCTGGTTTTTAAGCGCTACGTTTTTCAATCCAAACCTTGCTTTAGGAAGACTAAAAGTTTGTTTTACTGCTGTTGGTGAAGTACATAGCAGTTAACAAAAATAAAGCCTCTTCTCTGGAGAGCTGGGTTTTTCCGATTGCCTACGGAGCTTTGACAAAGCCCAACCATCCAGAGAAATCACCTTCTCCCGAAAAGCTCCGAACAACCCACTCGTGTGAAGGAGGCAGCAGGAAAAGGGTCTAAAGACCACATCTGCGACAAAAGACGCTTCGGAAGATCCGTGCTGTTACTTTTTTCATCAAAATTTGCCATTAGTCTGAGTTGAGCAAATGTTGGCCTACAGTGATGCAATAAACACTATTTACAGAGGGGCTTGTGAAGGTTTTATTTTAATATATCGCATATTCTATCTACAGGTTCTGCTGCATCGCACCTCAGGCCCTTCTAAAATCCCACTGTTGCTTCCAGCTCTCCCAAATGCAACACAAGTAGACACACAGCAGAAAAACCAGGGTACAAAATCCTACTGCTTAATCTGGGGAGGTGTGAAGGGACCCTGAGATAGTGCTCATCCATTTCTCAACCAAGTGCTCACATCTTCTTTAGCCCCTTCAGCAAGTTTGCAAGTGACGCCAAGCTGAGTGGTGCGGTCGACATGACTGAGGGATGGGATGCCATCCAGAAGGACCTGGACAGGCTCAAGAAGTGGGCCCCTGTGAACCTCATGAGGTTCAACCAGGCCAAGTGCAAGGTCCTGCACTTAGGTCGGGGCAATCGCCTGTATCAATACAGGCTGGGGGATGAAGGGATGGAGAGCAGCCCTGAGGAGAAGGACTTGGGGGTGCGGGTGGATGAGAANGAGGGGAGATTGAGATGAGATATTGGGAAGACATTGTTTGCTGTGAGGGTGGTGAGCCCCTGGCCCAGGTTGCCCAGAGAAGCTGTGGCTGCCCCATCCCTGGAGGGGTTGAAGGCCAGGTTGGACGGGGCTTGGAGCAACCTGGTGTGGTGGGAAGTGTCCCTGGCCAGGGCAGGGGGTTAGAACTAGATGACCTTCAAGGTCCCTTCCAACCCAAACCATTCTATGATTCTACTCTCTGATTCATCATCTTCTCTTTTAAGGACACTCATTTAAGTGGTCTTACCAAAAACATCTCTTTTCAGTACAAAAATGCAAACAAATGCCATCATTTATACCCTTTGCTCCAAAATAATGACAATACCCTAAACCTATGTAACTATGAAAGGAGGACAATAAGTAAAAAATTATGATGTTCATGTTTTGCTTTCTTCAAAACTGTGTAACAACCAAAATAACAGCCTTTTAAAGGGCTTTAGTAGGTGTTTGTATTGCTAATGCCAGGAGTTCTTCCCACTTCTTCCAATTTGTTCTCACGTCTCATAAATCTGAAGAATGAAAGATTTTTCCATCAGATGATCACAAGATGCTGCCACCACAGAAAATTTTCTTTTTTAAAAAAAAATATAGTGATTTTCACCCTTATTTTACCAAATATTGAGAATTTCTAAGTGAAATAAGGATTAATGTCATCTATATAATACGAAAACCAGACACCAATGAGATTTTTGTGGAACTCCTGAACGACGAAAGGAGAACGTCTTCTTCATGTTCTTCAGCATATTTGTCCAAAAATCCTTCAACCACACTAACGCGAAGATCAACTGCAAATAACTATTAGTCCTTCATACTAATATATGGAAGTTTAAATAGCCTGAACTTCACCAACATCTTTTTCCTGGGATTTTAGGATAGTTTCTTCTTTCTGGTTCAGGATAATTTATGCACCAGTTTCACAGAAAAGTTTCCAATTCACTTCGAGGAAAGAACTGAGTAAGAATTGGGGCAGAACTGCAGAATTTGGCTATTACTCAATCCAAAAGCTTGCTTTAGATTTCGGTTAGGTTGGTTATTTCAGTCTCTTCTGAAATTGCTATTTTTGATGATATAAAAATAGGGCGATTAGGTAGGAGTAATATTCTTAAACTAAAATATAATTCATCTGAGGGAGGGTATGACTAATATTTAGAAAATGTATTTATAGGCCTTTGGCTCCATACTGGAGTGGAGACAGGCACACCCAAGAATAACCTGATATTGAAAATATCACTTCTACTCTTGAGCCATCAACTCAGAGTAATCAAGAAGCAGCTAATTTAGTGCAAAACAAGGCGTTTTCCCTTTTAATTGCAATTTCAATTGCTAGAATCCACGTACCATACAAAACCATTAAAATATAATATTGGATTACCATATACTACCTTCAGTAAACATCCTAAAGAAGTGTTTTCTTGTATAAACTTCTTCTTAGAAGTTTGTTAAAGGCGCCAAGAAAAGGATCTAAAAATTCATACACAAAAATGAAGTTGTTTAGCCTATTAAATATAAACATTTATAAGGCACATAAAACTGGAAGAAAATCCAGACAAAAAGAATACGGAAGAGATCTAGGCAAGGCTTTGGATGAAAAGTAGGTGGCTTCTGAGTTTTGAAGAAACATTATGACAAAACAAACTAGCTTAGCTCCCCCCCGCCCCGACTATTCGACGCATATGGACATATTTCAATTAGGAGTCTCGATTTAATTTGCTAAAAATTTCCCATTTGGCCAACGGTGCATTCGATTCTACAGCTAAAGTCGTAAGACACGTTTTGTACCTTCACAGCAGTTAGCGCTAAGCAGTATTTTACAGACTACCCACTCAACGACGTTAATTGCATCCCACTAACTCTATTACGGCCGACCGGTTTATTTGGAAGTGGGTTTAATTTCATTTCTGCATCATTACTAGAGTCATCAGATGATCGCAGGGAAGACTTCCTATTTCTTCACGATAGCGTGCGTTTATAGGAGAACACTTATGTCTGGTGGCAGAGCTCTGCACTAAACCAGTTTTTTAGATAATTAAAAAAATTAGGTAGAGCTGCAGCGTATCTAATGTAATATTAGATACGTGAGCAGCGAACATATATGACGCCAAAGCATCACAACATTTATTTACAGTTCAAATACTGTTCACATTGATAGTAAATGAAATACTTGTTCGCTACGTGCTGGATAGACTAAAAATATTCACATTTTTGCACGTCGCCCTTCGTCAAAGTAAGTCTGCATCACAAGATCCCGTAACCTTACCTGAAATACCTAATTATTACATGAAAAAACTCTAGTTATTGCCATGAAAGGGACAGAACGGGATTGATATGACAATGTAATGGCAGAGAAATATCACGGACAAAATTTTTTAGTCTACAGCTGTTAATATTACGTATTTCTAGAACATTCATTTTGCTTTAATTGCTGAGCAAGGCCATGATTAACTACAGACAGTGAAAATAAGGCTGACTTCAGACTAGGACCATTATCTTTCATCCGCTGTAACGCAACTGAATCCGGAAAATCGATAGATTCTAGATTTGTTTCATTACGTTCAAAAGACAGCTAATACTGCAGTTCACAGACCTTATTTTACCTACTCTTTAGCAATCCCAAATTTCTAAGATAAATATGGAGTCCTCTACTTGTAAAAGACAATTTCTTCCTAGGGAATAAATGAAATAGGGGAAACTTTTAACGTCTGCCCATGTACAAGGGGCGGATTAAGTTGGTTCTCTGTTGGAGAAGCTAAAATAATGACTATTTACGAAGAACTCGCAGCTTTGAATATAATCAACTCTAATAACAAGATACAAGTTACCAAAAAAAAAAATTAAAAAAAAATCCTTTTTTTGTTGAAACCACTTCTGTAATACTGCTTTTTAATAACCCTCATAATGGCCGAATTAGAAGGACCCCAACTGAAGTCATTCATCCCACATAAAACAAACATTGCTTTTTCTTCTTAGCTTTGTTTTACAAGCTACATTATTTCCAGATGACGCTTGAGGGGCCTCGGAGTTTCAAGAATTAGATGCTTAAATAGACAGCTGCTTTCTATTTACCATATAAATCAAGGATAAATCAAAGAAGCAGCTAAATATTGGACTTCATTTAGCCCATTATGGAGCGCAAACTGAGAAGGAAAAAAGAAATCTAGAGATCTCATCGCCCAAATGCAAAGTTGAATTCTCATTATTAAGCCGAGAGGGGAAAAACTCATTGACGTTCGCAGAATTCCAAGCCTCCGTGTAACACTAGCTCCGCACAGCAGGTAGGTTTAACTGGGTTGGGAAGGAGCCAGGAAAAGTCAGCTCTGACTGGGAACTCTCCCAGTACCGCCAGGCTTTGCTACTGCAAACTTTTTATGTAAACATTCTATAAAAAATGTATATACTTTGTATATATTTCTATGCTTAATATAAAAACATATACTTTGTATATACATTTAAATAAAAATATGTAATATATTACATACAAATATATAACACATTACATATGAATATGTAAATATATCAATATAATGTATAAAATATAGAATATATA
>VWZL01003625.1:108063-134754 GCA_013396915.1 Stercorarius parasiticus
CGGGGCTTGGAGCAACCTGGTCTGGTGGGAGGTGCCCCTGCCCAGGGCAGCGGGATGGGAACTAGATGATCTTTAAGGTTTTTTCCAAGCTGAACTGTTCTATGGTTCTATGATTCTCCATCCTCTCCCTTCCTAGAAATATTTAAGTAGAATCCCTTGTTACCAGCTGCAGTATAATAAGTGTTGAAGTGCTTGAAAATCGCAGACAACGCTATGAAATCCTTAAAAAGCAACCATTTGGGTAGACAGTAGCTCCACCAACAGCTCTGATATGCTGCTTTCCAAGGGAAGTTAGCATGCCTCCAGTTACACTGCTAAATATCTCCGATTTAACAATTTACATTAGGCCGTAATAAAATTACAAAGAATACCACTGTTAAGTTTACTTAAGTAATTTGTCTTGATTTGAACTGGAAGAAGCAAAATTCCTAATTATTTCATTACCAGTTTTCTTCTTTGTTCAAAATTTTGGAAAATGTGTTTTCATTGCATGCAAGAAAGCAACAAAAAGCCTAACTGGATTTTTCCCATTTCGTCAAACCTGGAGATCCTCGTGGACAAGGACAACTTAACTGAAGCGTGGGATTTCAAAACAGGTCATTGCTACTGTAAAAATAATGCTTAATAGTAAAGCTTGATAAACAACTAGTAAATTAAGTAGCCTAAGAATTGGTCTGACCAAGGGTCCTGTCTCCAAGGTGATGGTTTGAAGACAGGGGGTTCTTCTCCCCCCTGGCTTCTCCATCCTCCTCCCAAATCCCATCGTACTGACAACAGTTTATCGGGAAAGGACCGGGAAACTGGTCTAGCCTTAATAAGCAAAACAATTTGCTCTTTGTTTTTTTTTAAAGCTCAGCAAACCTCATCAGGAACACTATAGAAGCCAGCTGGGTCAGTTCCTTATCCTAGTTGACAGCAAAATTCCCACAGCCTTCTCGGCACACCAGAGACCCGATGGTAGCAGCCGATACTCACAAAAAGACCACAAAAAAGGAGAATCCCAAGATATTCTTAGCACCAGCAATAATCAACAGCTTAGGGACTTTAGATTAGGTCAAAAACTTGGGTTTTCACAGTAACGGAAGCAAAGTATGGGAGAAACACTACCACTGCTCGAGCACTCGGGATTTAAGAGACGTCCATCCCATCTCCGTTTGCTCCCTTTGTGTGTCTGCGGTACGGCATGGGATGTAACGTCACATCCATCACAGGATGCTCACGACGGACAGGGTTCGATTCAAGATCACTGATGCTGCCTTTTTTTTCCCTTCCATATCCTTCCTAGTTCTAAGAAGGAACCCCCAGTATTTACCATAACTTGTTTTTCGAAGTCTAGCACTCAGAAAGGAGCAGAAAGGCATGGAAAGGAAGGTAAGACCATAAGCAACACCGATAATCATTTGATGTATGATTTAACTCTTGTGACGCAGGTACCACGAAAACTCACTTTCGGATTACACAGCAGCGTAAGAAAAAAAATCATTTATAAGTTAAAGGAATTAAATACGTTTTAAAATAATTAAAATAATGAGAAATACGTTCTAAAAGCATGCGTTTGACTGATCCGAACGAAACCTATGAAAACAGCCTACCAAGCAATCCTCCTCCTCTCTAGACATAAACCTGGGCAGAACAGGCAACCTTGGTACTATCCCTTGCTTTACCTCCATGCTGGGATACGGCAGTCGAATGAGCTTCAGGACTTCGGAAGCTTAAATTTATCCCGGTTCCCAGATTTTTCCCTATTCTTACAGACAACACAAACATGGGCTTTCAGAAGCAGAATATGCTGAAGTAAATGAAATCTGGCCTCGACTTTTATTTAGTCGAGTGCCTATGCCTCAAATTGAGCTGGAACATGAGCAATTTGGAGATAAAAAAAAAAAAAAAAGCAAGCCATGTATGAAAGTACACATTCTTTCAAAATACAGGCAATGAACTTCAGGGATTTTACTCTCCCCTCCAGCAATCTTTCCAACTGCTGTCCTTCTCCCCTCCCTCCCTCCTTCCCTACGTCACACCGACAATAAAAGGGAAGAAATTCAGTGAAGCAACTAAATCTCTGGGCTGCACTCCAGAGCGCTTCCCCAGCGCGGCTCCATAAACTGCGTTTCTCAGGTGGCTCCTTCTCTCAGGGGATAACTATGCACAGAGAGTACCTTGGGTCTTTCCTTAGCTGCAGTAGAGTTCGCGTTCATCAAATTAAAAAGAAGTCCAAAAATGTACAAAATCATTTTCAAGCACCAAATTCTTACGCACCCCAAAATATATACAAATATAGATACAAGGAAGAAATTGTTTGCTGGGAGGGTTAGAGTTGGAAGGGACCTTAAAGCCCATCCAGTGCCATCCCCTGCCCTGGGCAGGGACACCTCCCACCAGACCAGGTTGCTCCAAGCCCCGTCCAACCCGGCCTTGGACACCTCCAGGCATGGGGCAGCCACAGCTTCTCTGGGCAACCTGGGCCAGGGGCTCACCACCCTCACAGCAAACAATTTCTTCCTCACATCTCATCTCAATCTCCCCTCTTCCAGTTTAAACCCCTTCCCCCTTATCCCACGGCTCCCCTCCCTGCTCCAGAGTCCCTCCCCAGCTTTCCCGGAGCCCCTTTAGGGACTGGAAGGGGCTCTAAGGTCTCCCCAGAGACTTCTCTTCTCCAAGCTGAGAGATGTGGTATGATGCATCTCTGGTATGAAAAGCTTTCACATCCACCAAAGCAGCCTCCCTTTGCCCTGAAAGCCAACTGAAGCCCCCCAGCTCTCCAGGAGAGCTCAATAAAGAACCACAAGACCACAGAAGGAATCTGAACGCGTAGCAGCGTAATTGCTTAAGCTGCAACCAGGCATGACACCGGGGTTAATCACCTCTGAGAAATACAGCCCCAAGAGTATCGTCAATCACAACACTCAGAAATGCTCAATGCATCCAAAATACTGCAGTCCTCCCAACCGTGGAAGCCCCTACACCATGAGCCCCTATTCCTCGAGACGTGAACCCGTGGGAAAGGGCCACCAAATCCTCTCCAAGGTGTCTGAAGTCTCAGGGGCTTCCAGTTGCTCGTGCCCACGGAGAGGAAAAAGCTTTATCCAGCTTGTGTATCACCTTACCAGGCAAACAGAAGTGGGATCTCCTGCTCTTTAACCACAAACTAACTTGAGGAGGTTCTTGAAGTGTTTCAAGTTCCAAAAATTAAAAGGTCAGATGGCAACTTCTGGGAGAGAAATCAGAAGCCCTAAAACCACGGGAGTCGTAAGGAGCTTCACATGAATTAGGGCACGGTGAGAAAGCAGGAATACACAGGGAAAGCCTCCAAGGGATCCATTAGCTCTATAAACCTGCATGTTTCTGAATAACGAAGTGCCTCTAGTTTGTACGGTACGTGTCAGGAATAACAACCAAAAGACACAGGTTAAAAAACCTGATTAGTTAAATTAAATCTCAGTCATTAAACTATTATATCAAATTACCTTTTTAGGTGCTTCTATACTTAACGTTAGAGTAATATGATAGTAAAGTCTCAGACAGGCATGTCCTGGAACTCGTATTAACACTGAAAATTAAACAGTTGTCACATTTTCATCCTCAAAAATCCAGAGCGACTGATAAATCAGCTTTTTTTTTTTTTCCCCCCACAGTATTGCAGTTAAGAGTTCAAATGAGTGCAAACCAAAGATACTTCAGCAGTACAAAGACATTATTCAAGTCCGTGGAAGACGTCTCCTTCTTGTACCCAAACTAGAGATTTTCCAACAAGCCGTGCAATTAAATTATAAAATTGTTGCCTGTTTGTGGGTATTGGCTCAGTAAACTGAAGAGGACTGTATGTATTCATAGAATCATAGAATCAGAGAATTGTCAGGGTTGGAAGGGACCTTAAAGACCATCTAGTTCCAACCCCCCTGCCACGGGCAGGGACATCTTCCACATTCGTGTCTTCAGAACATACCAATTTGCCCCACGACTGCAAAGGCTCACTGGGAATTGTTTTCTAGCAGTTTTAGGGAATTATTTTCAATCATTTGTAGGCATTTTAATGTATTGTGGATGCCAAAACCCCGTTCTTGAAAATAATGGGGTTTTTAACCGTGTGATTTGAATATCCTGAAATACAAATGGCTTGAGAATTGCAAGCCGACAGAGTACGGCAAGTCTCTTGGCTATGAATAGTTGCGGTTTTGTTTTGCCATTTGTAAGTGTAATTTTATTTAAAAAAAAAAAAAAAAAAAAGACGTTTCAGACATGACATCATTCATACAGGTTCCTGTATTTTGGTGGCGGCGGTTACTCAGCCGTCACACGTTGCGACAAATCTTTGCAGATTTAGGGATGCACCACTTGTATTTTGAAGCGCCGACTAAAAACATTTCAGTTCGATACTCACATAATCAGGAAGCGGAGAGTCATTTGAACCGAGGGAACCTCTTAAGGACTGGGTGGCTTGTTCCAACACTTTGTTGTGTTTTTTCGACAGCAAAGAAAACAAACTGGAGGGGGAAAAAGGAAAAAAAAAAAAATAAAAATCATTTCGCAATAATGTTCTGAAATATCCAGTCAGAAGAGATGTTTTGTTATATACACAAACTTGAATAAGGGAAATTTTAAAAAGGCAACGCGCAATGATTATAGAACATACTTATTTTTTTAACGTTTGGGCTAAGCAACAGCGGAATTTGAATTAGAAATACTCTATACGATAAATGCCGTGAAGAAAAATCATACGTTCATGGTTAAGTTTTTAAAAGTCAAACTACAATGGAAGCAATGGCATACATGCAATTTTGGTTCATAACCAGTATGTGTTCGTTAAAATGCCATTTTTAAGTGCAGCACCTCATGCAATATATTGCAATATATCGCAATATATCCTTAAGCATCTGGTGTATTATTCATTTCAATAACCTATTTGCTTAGCACCGGAAGAATCCAAGTATATGACAGAAGCTTTGGGTATTTGGAGGCCGAGTTTTTGCATTTTAGTATGATAGGGTTTTTTCAGATTTATTTTAGCTTAAGTCAAGGCATAAAGCATTATCTCAGCTTTATTAAAAAACTGTGAAATCAGAGGTCCGTACACATACAGAGAAATAAACACTTTTTTCATTCATTCTGAAAAAACGCATGGCAAGGACGCTCATAGAGGCAGGTATAATCTGATATATAAGGAGAAGGTAACTTGACTGCAATGGTGGAAGGAGGGACGAGAAGTCAGCAGAAGCAGTCGACAAAGGCCACCAGCTGCTGCTCAGCAGCTTCAAGGAGTCTCATAATTCGGTAAAGCCACTGGATAACTCAAACACGGCTTTCAATTCCCAGATAATCCATTTTCCCCCCTTCCCATGTTGGTAGAGGTCACGTGTTTTAGGGATTTCTGTATTTAAAAACATTTTTTCTGGCTTTTTTTTGGAGCATTACAGGACTCCTATCAGGCTTTTCTAGGATGACTGCGTTGGTCTTTAGAAGGTAAAAAGGATGCTTTGACAAATAAGCACTAACAAAATTCACTAATGCCCAAGCACGCTGCTCTTGGAGTTGGTTACCCTTGCTCTTGGGACAAGAAGCAGCATCAGACTCCTGCTTTATCAGATTCAGTCACAAAATCATAGAATAGTTTGGGTTGGAAGGGACCTTAAAGATCATCCAGTTCCAAGGGACACCTCCCACCACACCAGGTTGCTCCAAGCCCCGGCCAACCTGGCCTTGTACACTTCCAGGGATGGGGCAGCCACAGCTTCTCTGGGCAACCTGGGCCAGGGGCTCACCACCCTCACAGCAAACAATTTCTGCCTCACATCTCATCTCAATCTCCCCTCTTCCAGTTTAAAACCCTTCCCCCTCGTCCCATGGCTCCCCTCCCTGCTCCAGAGTCCCTCCCCAGCTTTTCTTTAGGGACTGGACGGGGCTGGAAGGTCTCCGCGGAGCCTTCTCTTCTCCAGGCTGAACGCCCCCAACTCTCTCAGCCTGTCCTCACAGCAGAAGTGCTATTAGTTAAAGCCAGTTTAGTAATTAAAAAAATTGAGTGCCAAAATACTACCTCAGTCTTATATTCTACATAGCCTCTATTTCTTAGAGCTGGAGGACAGCTTCAGTGCTCAGAGGCACGTGCTTGGAAAGCTTCTCTGCCTCAAGAAAGGCTGTTCAGCATTTGAAGAAGTTCTCATAATTTTTTTTTTACTTAACGTATATCATTGATATCGTATCCTTCACAGCGTGTAGGAGTAGATTCCTCCAAGTATCATTGTTTGTCCCCTCATTGCTAGTCAAGAGGCTCAGGAAAAGGCTTTTCGAACACTTCTCACCACCACAAAGAATTAGTTACACTTCTTAAGCCCAAATCTTACCTCTCGAGAGCCAACTCAATAAATTCCACCACTTCCCAACACCTCTTCAGTCAGATATTTCTTAGAACAGATTAACAGCTTCCTTTTACGGACAACCTTTACCGCACGTGAGGTATCTAATGAACCTGCACGAGAGCCCTTGGGTAGGTTATACCATCCTCAAGGTTCAGCCTGAGGAATGGGCTCCAGATGGCACGGCCGAAACCAGGATCGGTCCCCGGCCACCCAAATCCCCATCCCACCAGGACACTATTGCTGGGGCTGTGATAATCGCAACTGGGCTGATACGGCAAGAACATCAAATGAGATTACAAGACCTCCGTGGTGTTTACAAGAGTTGAAAATATATAGAGTTTTCAGGGTAAGACAATATATTTGACGTCATGAAAACGGGAATCTTATTTTTTCCTGCATGCTATCCAACACAGCCTTGACAAGATGTGTCATTCCTGGGACCAAACACCAACCTCCCCCTAATTCACAGCTATTAGTCAAAACCACTAGAACGTTCCCCGCTAAAAAGCAGCAAGATACACTAGTAGGGTTTCCATCTTTTTCCCCTTCCATAATCAGTCTGTATTCACAGACTGAAATTTTTATTCTAATCAAAATTTGGATTTGCAGACCGGTCCTTGGCCCGGAACGGCAGCACTCCTTTTTGAATCACCGATATTTTTGAAGGCTCAGATTTCCGAGATACTGTCATCAGCACCATCTAGTGCTGCGGAGACAGAATAATCAGTTAAAACCAACCTGGTAATCCTTATCGGGGGGGTGGAGGGGGTGGTGTGCAGCAAGAACAGGTTAAATCTGGTGTCTGTCTGCTTCAGAAGATACAGATAAATTTCACAGAGAGGAAGAATTTGGAAGAACAAGGATTTCCAACACATAGGTTCTTCTCCCAAATACACAAAGCATTTTGGGTAACAAGGAAATTTCAATACAGAGAAGTGGGATCAAGATGTTGAAAAGAGCATTTATTCAATACGCGTGAAGAGGAAAATGCACATACATTGGTATTCCGCGTGGAACTGGGAGAGCGAAGAGTAAATTTATTTTCTCTGACAGAAACGTAGAGAACTGGGAAAAAGGAGGAGAAAGGAAAAGGATGGAAGACTATTTCTTTATATCCTATTTTTGCTTCCTTAAATATTTTCCTTTTTCGTCTTTTTTTTTTTTAAATTAAATGTAGCGTAACTAAACTCGAGTGCTTGTTTATGGCATAAGCAAACCCTTGGTGGCTGATTTCTATTTCCAAAGCAACAGGAACCGCCCTGTACGCTCTATTATACATTGTCTTCAGCACCGGGGTTTTCCCTTGCGAAGTTTCGAGGGGACACTGGGTTGGGACACTTCTTTGTGGGACCGCTGCCCAGAACACTCAAGATTCAGGTTGAAAAAAAAAACCCACCCCAACACAATTCTCCTCTTCAGAAATTGGTTACCCTTCTCCAAGAACCATCCCGTAGAGGAGCATGAGGGCAGGGACACGTAGGCAGGAATTCTTCCACACTAAGAATACAAACATCTAGAACTGCA
Organism: Stercorarius parasiticus; assembly: GCA_013396915.1. NCBI lineage: Eukaryota > Metazoa > Chordata > Aves > Charadriiformes > Stercorariidae > Stercorarius > Stercorarius parasiticus. Next base: position 115,941 of record VWZL01003625.1, read on the forward strand.
CCCAGAGCAAACTCAAAGAGCTCCACAGAAATGCTACAATTAAACAGAAAAAATTAAGGCCAGATGCTGTGATTAACTGATGAATTTGGAGCTCTGAAGGAAGCGGCGTTGCCTCCCGAAATGGTGTAAAACTTCACCACCAAGTAATTCACTACTTATTATGCCCCCCTCTCTACCTCTGAAAACCACCTTGATAAATATCAACTTCAGTTTTGAAGTATCAGGACATATTTAATCACAATCCTCAAGAGGCATTTGCATGAAATTTAGCTCATAAAAATCTTTTATTCTCGACAAACGTTGCCTTCTAAAGGAGATGCGTGATTTTGCGGCAGTTCTATCTTCAGCATCTGGAAGGTTTTGGGTTTTATTTGGATTTTTAAGGCATGAATAACGCAATTTAAAAAAGGCCACAATGTTTTACAACAAGGACATTCCCCTCCCAACAACAAGGTACACGAGACAAGCACCAACTCATGAAGAGGTGGAAATTAAGACCGTCTCCCAAATCCCCCTCATGTGTCTTAGTCACACTTCTATTTTTTCCCCACTAAAAACCAAGCTGAGATCTAACTGAAAAATATTACATATGAAAAATATGTACGTATGTCAACTTTTGCAGCCTGCACAGGTTGACAAGAATACAGAGTTTTCTACCAGAATATTTTTCCTCTTTCTTCCGTTCTTCTCCATCGACTCTCAGACACGCTATGGAGATCGACAGCCCTTTGATCTCACCCAATACGGACATTTTATAACAATAACGAATTACGTTTAGAACAAGGAAAACATCTTGGTATCTCACCCCATCTCTCACTCACAGAAGTACTTCTGGACCACTGTTTAGGAAGCCAAATAATAAGTTGGAATAATAGCAAGATGAAATAACAGCCGGCATCTATTACGGATCACCAAACTGCACCACGGATGAGCTCAACCAACGAGGAAGACTCAAGGCTGAACGACAATCTCAATTTTTAGGAATTAAAAAAAGCATTGCTTTCTTAACTCCATCTATACAGACGAAGTTTTAAGGCTGAACCTCGGTCAACAAAGAAATTATTACAGACAAACCAGAAATGGCTGCTTACATACGAGTGATTTGATTATGTGTTGTTTGCACACACAATAAAATTCAAACCAGTAATACAAGAACGTTAACGCTTTCAAAAAGCCAATTCCACAAAGCCTGTGGATCCAAAAAAAAAAAAAAAAAAAGAAAAAAAAAAAAAAAAAAGTCAGTACTGGGAACTCATTTAACAACTTTCTTCTTGGTCAACCAAAAATCAGAAGCCAACAATCATGAAGAAAAAAAAAAAAAGCTTCTGCAAGTTCTGCAGAAAGTCTGATCTACAGCAGATGGAAACAGCTTATAAAGTAAACTTCTCACATACAAAAAATGAATGTATAAAATGGAACTTTTGGAACTCAAAAATTAGGGAGGGGAAAAAAAAAAAGATAAGGGGATTAAAATTAGAAGTTGAAAGTAAATCCAAAGTTAGAATTTGCCAAAATCTGGAGCTTTCTGAAAGCTTTGGCTAATGAGACGGAAAGGTACCAATGTACTTTATTTTAAGAAGGTAAATCAGATGCCCCAAGATAATGCCATGCCAGCTAATCCTGAGCATAATAACGAAATAGCCATCGTGAGACTCATTCAAAGGACGATATCCCCGCCATAGAAAACCAGACCTTGTCAAGCACACTCAATTTTTTTTCAATAAGACTACAAATAAGATCAAGCATTACCCCGGTCGTAACAAGCTTCTACACGTCATTTATATGACTTTGTTCCACCTGGCGTTTTTAATTAAGCAACTTGAATGATAAAAAGCAACACGGCACGTGTTACGTGCACTGAAAAATCTGAACAGATTGAAAAAAACCTTCAAATCTGAATCTTGAAATAAGTTTTTTTTCATAGGCCAAAATAGGAATACATTCTTGGCCCTTCCAAGTGCCAATAAGTATTTAATATTTGCTAAAGCTACCAAAATACTTTCAATGATATAGATATGATATATATTAGATGACGCGGATCATTGACATACTTCAATGATAAAGAGAAAAGGGCATTTAAATGAAATTTTTCTTTATCTTTCAAGAAGTTGGACACAAAATAAACTTCTCGTGATTTAACACAGCCAAACTCAAAGGCATAAATTTAGCAGCAAAGAACCCAAGGTGCTCCGCAAGTGTGAAGGAGCCCTGGGAGAGGCAACTAAAGATGACCAGACCAACAAAGAGCTGCCCATAATGCAATAAAGCCGTCGAAGGAGTAATTGTCTTTGGCATTAATAAAAATAACCAGCGAAGTTTTGCTCTACAGCACCTGCCATTGATGTCCCGCATGGAGATTTCACAACCAAGGTTTGAAAACGCAAAGGTTCAAAGAAAAATGAGGATATAAATTATTAAACCAGAAAACACACTTCTCCATGAAACGCTCAAGAAGCTCGATTACTTTATGGATTTGAGAAAAGATGAAAGGATGATTTGACCAAAATGCAAAACTGGAGGACAGTTTGTTAACAGAGGATCCTTCAAGCTATCAGAAGGAAAAAAACCCAACCGACAAAACAAAACAAGTTTAGTGAATCAGAATCATAGAATGGTTTAGGCTGGAAGGGACCTTCAAGACCATCCAGTTCCAACCTCCTGCCCTGGGCAGGGACACCTCCCACCACACCACGTTGCTCCAAGCCCCGGCCAACCTGGCCTTCAACACCTCCAGGCATGGGGCAGCCACAGCTTCTCTGGGCAACCTGGGCCAGGGGCTCACCACCCTCACAGCAAACAATTTCTTCCTCCCATCTCATCTCAATCTCCCCTCTTCCAGTTTAAACCCCTTCCCCCTTATCCCACGGCTCCCCTCCCTGATCCAGAGTCCCTCCCCAGCTTTCCCGGAGACCCTTGAGGGACTGGAAGGGGCTGGAAGGTCTCCGCGGAGCCTTCTCTTCTCCAGGCTGAACCCCCCCAACTCTCTCAGCCTGTCCTCCCAGCAGAGGGGCTCCAGCCCTCCCAGCATCTCCGGGGCCTCCCCTGGCCCCGCTCCAACAGCTCCGTGTCCTTCTGATGTTGGGGGTTCCAAAGCTGGACACAGTACTCCAGGTGGGGTCTCACATGAGCAGAGTAGAGGGGCAGAATCACCTCCCTCACCCTGCTGGCCACACTTCTCTTGATGCAGCCGAGGATGTGGTTGGCTTTCTGGGCTGCAAGCAAAACAGAAGCGAAAGTACCAGTTGCATGGGCACAGCTCTCTTCCAGAGGTGGCTGAAACCAGGCACAAGGCGCAATAAATCCTATTTACGCTGTCAGGGCTCCCATGGGGGCAAGCCCAGTGCATCTCTGCTACTACACATCAGGAGCAGGAGGAGGTTGCGCTTCGAACACAAACTCAAAGCCAGCTCATCGGTGTGCTACCATCATCCTTAGTCTCTGGCCGTCTCCTTCCACTTGGTCCTTGAAGTTCTGCAAGCCATCAGCGGCAGACAGAAAAGCTGGACTGGGATTCCTCCTCAACTGCACACAGGTTTTACTGCAATCAGACATGGGAATGACAGAAAGACACGGTCCTGAGGACAACCCTTGGTTTCAGGCTGTTCCTGGAGCCACCCCACGTTGGGGACAGCGTAGTCTGGCTCTACCCAGGAGGGTAGTCAACGGGTTGGGACAGCGATGGAAGTCTTTAAACCAAGACTGGATGCTTTCCTAAGAGCTATGTCCTAGTTCAACCATAGAAATTCCAGCCCAGAAGAAGAACTGATTGCTTTGTTGGTCTGTGTTATGTTGGAGGTCAGCCTATAGGACCAAAGTGGTCTCTGCTGGTCCTATATGCATTTAGGTACTGGTCTACACATACTGCATCAAAAGAGATGGAAGGAACACTACTGTATAACTTCCATATGTTTTAATTTCTTTTTTTTTTTTTCCATGCTACATAGTCTGATGAGAGATGCAGACAGCAAATCATCTTGGGAGACAACTCAATTCACCTTTTTTTATGGGTTTCGTAGTTTTAAAAAAAATCTGGCAAAGGTAAAACTGGCAAAGGCATCTCCAGAATTCAATTCTTGCTTTAGTATCCTGGCGTATCATCACCGTTACAGGCAAGAAGAGTAACACATCTGTCACTTGTGCCATCTTTTGCAATTAACAGGGCGATGGTTCGATAAAATGTGCAATTTCATAAACCTCGAGGAAAATTTGAAGTAGTTTAGGCGTGTATTCAGAGAGACGGGAAGTGACACTTGCTCGGCATACGGACAGGAAGATTTATGTCAGAGATCACGCAACCGATGGGGTCACCACGCGCCAAATGTCCCAAGGCTCCAAAACAGCAGATCTTCACGTAAACCAAAACTAGGGAAGGTCTGAAAGACACACTGTGACAAAGGTGGGCTTCACGTGCGACATTTTAGATATTCTGGGAAGAAATAATCTGGACCGAAAAAAAGCTACAACTTTGGGTAGGGAAGACGTGAACAACCTTTGAAGCTGAAAAACCAAGAGGCAGAGAGTGGGAGACAAACGGAGCAGATCAGCAGAGGAAGGTCAGACGGAGCTTTACGACATAAAGAAGGAATAAAGACTGAACTTCTCCCAGTCCAAATCACAGTGAGCTTCTCGAGGAGAAAAATTTTCAATTAGCTGAATGTTTAAAAATATTCTATAAGCACTGAGTACAGAACTACTTGAGGGCCAAAGCGCTGCTCAACATAGTTTACTTGAAGCTTGGAAATTCAGACAGTTTAAATCTTTTCTCCTCGCTCTTCTGGTTCAGAAGTATAGCGCAAATAAATCGCACAGCACACAAACACAAAACACTATCTGGTGACGGAAAAAAACCAGTTCCAGGGATCAAAAAATTTCATGATGAATGTTCTCAAACAATTCCGCAATACTCCGTGCTGTTCCTTCTCTCCGCTCTCATATACATGCCAAATGTACTATTGTTCTCAATTTTAAAGAATTAAACATAAGCCCTAAAACACCGAAACCATGTTATGCAAATACTCCTTAAACAATAGGATTTTACAATGCCTGCACGAAGGCCACAATCACATTAGAAAAAGAACTCCTTTATATAGCAAGCTCTAAAAATATCTTCGTTTTGAAACCTGACATCTGAAAGCTCAAACCATACCTTAATTCCTGTATATATAAGGAACATTTCTTGGGTTTGACCAATTTTTTAATGGGTTACAGCAGAAAAAGAGAGTGCTATGGCACCAGAGCTCTACTCGTGGACTGGATAAGACGCCTGCACAGACATTTCCAAGCGGAGGACCTGAAGAGTCCATCTGCTTGAATAACGGTTCACGTACGGTCACACGAGAGGTCACATCAACACAAATGCACCGTGCTGTTTCATACGAAATATAATAAATATATTGTCCTATAGTTCTACTTGGGGGGACTGGCTGCAAGCAAATGGAGTAGGGGCAGTTGAGCATTCCGTAGGCGATGGAGAAGTGCTCTGTAAGCACTTAAGGAACCAAGCCCTGGGAGAAATCCATTTAGCATGAATAAGTGCAGAAAAATCATGAAGTCCTCAAATGCCCACGTCTACTGAAAAGCCCTCGAGGCATTTTGCATTTGAATTATCCAAGCCGTAACGGCACATAAATAGAAATAACGAGAGAAAACAGCCGTGGAGAACTCCAAGGTCTGTCCAGGGCAGTTGACTGCAAGGAAGGACACTGCTCTTATTTAGTTGAGCCCAACTCTAATGCCTGGAAGACATTTAGGATCCCAGGAAAGAGAAAGTAACCAATAAAGATGTCAAATTGCTAAAGAGAAAACAAGAACATACTTTCTATCTTTCTTTCTGATCTTGTAAAGTGAAGCGTGACTAACTTCTGCTGAATGAAGCTTTGCTATATTTACTATTAGGTCCGTCTGGCTTGCGGAGATGATGTGAAACCAAGAGACTGAGGGTGTGCAGCCTCCACAAAGGTCATATATGCAAAGAAAATGGGTTGTACGGGCATCACTGATGGACTTACTCACCAAAGAGTGTTTAAAGGATCAGGGAATGAAAAGGGCTTCTCCCAAGCATTAGAAGGTCCACGCGAGGCCGATAGTGCCACGTTCTGACTTTCCTGGTCGGTGATCAGACTTTATTTTGACTTTTCTTGTCTGGTGCCTTCTCAAAAAAGTAAGTTTGTGCCCCCTTGGAAAGGGGCTGCGCGCCTCAGTTGTGTCACGGCAAATCCCAAAGCATCACAAATGATTTTAACGCAACCTGGGCAAACAAACGATTTCTATCCCATTTTCCTGTTAAACAGCAAGCATCACAGACTATTCTTTTAATTCTACAGTCCTGAACTTGATCAAAATAAAGGAAGCACTTCAAGATACCTTTACTTGACGACAAAAGCTTCTCATTAATTTTAAAGAGTATTCTTTTATCTGCCACTGCTTACATACGAACAGAGATCTATAACTGATGTACTATAAAGACATTCCAAATTCCGTCTCCTAAAGAAAATTTCTTATTAATAAGTAGAAGAGCACGCAGTCACGATACGCTTGTGGCAGAAGTATATAAGCAAATTCCGAAGCAACTTGGAAAAACTAATGGAGGCTTTGCATTAACAAACAGGATTTCCTGTCAAAATGGAATCGAAAAGACAAAGAGACTAGAAAAAAAAAGCAAGGAATTTGATGTGGCGAGACAAAAGTAAATATTTACCAAAGTAAGCCGAGGGTTTAATTTGCAGAGAGCAGGAAATGTATTTTTCAACTGAAGGCATAAATTGTTCGGCAGCTCGTGGCCACCTTCCAACGAATGTTGGGAAATTGATGCTCCCATCGCTAGAGAAGTAAAAGGAACAGAAAGCGGTAAAACCCTCCCCCTGTATCTTGGTACAGATAATCTCATTCCCCTTCGGTCTGGCGTGCCAAGTAACAGCCTCCTAATTGCACTTAAGAGTCAGGCAAGGATGGGGAGCACCTCCGAGAAATGACATTTTCCTAACTTCACGTCCTATTAAAATATAAACTCAATAACCAGACCTCGATCTATGACGGATGTAACCCCCCACTCAGATCTGCTGTATTTTTCTCTAAGCGAGAGAATGGCAAGCAGCAAACTAAATTCAGGCCGGCTCAAAGCCATGGGGGAAAACGTACGCATCCCAGGGTCAACAAAATACATGTTTGTAAAGCTCAGACTAATTATAAGGTTTATTCCGAGCTAAATATCCCTGAATCTGCCTTAGGTGTCTCAAGGCATGAACGTAATCCCTTTCAATGTTCCCTGTGTTTGCCCAGTTAATATTTTATAAGAATATGGAAAGGGCAATAGGGACCACGATTTTTCCATTTCATCCACTTGCTCTTAATTCAATAGGGTAAGTGTTTCATAGCTGCTGAGAGAAGACATTTGTCTTGAATTAGGACACAACTCTGTGGGTGAGAATCAGAGGAAATTGCCGGAGAAAGCAGCCTGAGCAAAACTCCCACCCAAAAACCCAAAGACAGACTCAGAACAATGAAAACAACAACAAGAAAATTAAAAAGACATCACTGCCCTGAAACCTAAGGTCCAAATCCTTACCCTTTGAGCTGCTTTTATTTGGTATGGTTTTGCTCAAGAGCACTGGGTGTGCGTGTATATGTGTATTTGGGTCATTGCTACACGTCTAAAGAAAATTGCTGTGCCTCTCTGTACTCACTCTGACGGGAACGAATGTGGATCCTCGTTAGGAGTGAACGGACTCATTCCATATGCAGGAGATCACAGGGTATGTGCGTTGCTAACAGCCCTCTTTAGGCTAAGACTTAAGCAAAACATGAGTCTTGAACCGGGCTTCTGTCATCAAGCCGCCTCACTGCTGGCATCAGACATCACCCGCACCCCGTCCTTACAGCAACCCCGCTCGGAGTGGGTTCAGTCTTCCAGTGCCCCAACGGGGTTAAAATGAATCGTTCGTTGCATTCTCCTTTGAACCTCAGAAATAATACCATGGCTTTGCCCTAACTGCATAGAAGTGAGTTTCAATATTGAAGCAGTAGAACAAGAAACAAGGCGCAAGGAGGACACATTATCGTGCTGTAGACAGACAATGTTGGTTTTATCTTATGCCTTTGTTTCCTTCCCCCCTCCTTTCTTCTCCAAAGTCCTGTCCTAAAGGTCTCTTGGCCATTCTTGCTCCACAGGAATGAGTTTTATAGTTTTACTCATGCACTGACCTTCTCTTTGGTCAGGTGTCCCTCCTGATCATGTCCTCCTACCTCCATGGTGATCCCAGCAGTGCCCCACTAATGGTCACGGATAGCCTCCATGTGCCTCTCCCAAATCCCTACGTTAGTTTACTTACCCTACTGACATAAAACCTCTCAATTTTTAAACTGGAAACGTTTTTTCGGAGGAAATAAAGAAAATCAATTGGATCTATCAGGCCTCTACAGTAAAGCTAAGGACCTTATAGAAATTACCCAAAATTTAAGGCCAGGCTGGACGGGGCTTTGAGCAACCTGGTCTGGTGGGAGGTATCCCTGCCCAGGGCAGGGGGTTGGAACTAGATGGTCTTTAAGGTCCCTTCCAACCCAAACCATTCTATGAAGACAGACTGAGAGAGTTGGGGGGGTTCAGCCTGGAGAAGAGAAGGAGGTCTCCAGAGAGACCTTAGAGCCCCATCCAGTACCTTAAGTGGGCCTATAGGAGAGATGAGGAGGGACTCTTTAGAGATAGGACGAGGGGGAAGGGTTTTGAACTGGAAGAGGGGAGATTGAGATGAGATATTAGGAAGAAATTCTTTGCTGTGAGGGTGGTGAGCCCCTGGCCCAGGTTGCCCGGAGAAGCTGTGGCTGCCCCATCCCTGAAGGGGTTCAACGCCAGGTTGGACGGGGCTTTGAGGTCTAGTGGGAGGTGTCCCTGTCCATGGCAGGGGGTTGGAACTAGATGGTCTTTAAGGTCCCTTCCAACCCAAACCATTCTATGATTCTGTTAAATTCAAAACAGACAGGGTCTCACCACTAAGCCGTGCTTCCCAAACACGACCTTGGATGCAAGGACTGTCTCTTGCATAACAATGAGGTCATTTCTAGACTTCTAACACCCCATAAAGAAAATTTGAAAGACAATGCATTTCTATCTGTAGATAACTTCCATAACTGGTCAGAATGGGTAGTATTTTTTTTCAAATCCAAATATATTTCATGTTTTCTTTGTGACTATTTGTGAACCACCGAGAAACTGTTAGGAGTATCACGGGATCTAAAAACATCAGTAATTAAGGAAGTGAATATTTTTTTGTCTTCCGGACAGAGTTTAGATGGCATGTGTTCAGCGTGCCCTGGGGCCACACAGGGAATAAAGACGATGTAAAAAAACAAAGCAGTGAATAATACGACATTCAGAACAAAAAACAATGCATCATCACTTAATTAAAGATCGTGTTTTTGCTTTTGAAACAAAGATGCTGAATTAAATCTTCACAGGCAACCTTACTCTATCATTTCCTGAACTTCGAGTGAAATTTCAAATGTTGATCAAGGCATTTTATTTTTTTTTAACGCAGTAAGTGCCTAAAACTTAATATATTGGCTTGTGTGTATTACAACTGTCTTCAGCAGAATACCTCCACCCATGACATTTAGTGATTTTGGCTCTAAAAATCTACTTTTAACTATAGTTCCAAGCACGAAAAAAATGTATAGCTTGAGCTGTACATTTGGTACAGCTTGCTAACGTCAGAGCTAACGTCAGAGCAGCAGCTTGTTCATTCCCCTACAATTTCATTAGGCAGTTATTCAAATTTATGGTTGGACTCGATGATCTGAAGGGTCCCTTCCCACCTAGACAATTCTACGATTTTAGGATTCCGAAGGACGTTCCTTCTTGGAACTTGCAATTCCCAAGGAAGGTGTATTCAAACCAGCAAATACTGAATTTCTAGGCAATTTTCAAATTTGCCTTGAGCATTCCTTTCTGAATAAATCATGTTGGACGTGAAATACATTGAAAGGAAGAGAGAATAGACCTCTCTATTAAACAATATCTGGAATACCAAATGTATGCGCAGAAGTATAGATCCACTAAACTTCCTCCAAGAGACATATTTGTTGGAAGTATTACTTTTGACTGCAAGTAACACTGACGTGCAGGTATACGTACATTGAAAGAGACTGAAATGCTTAAAATTTTCAGAGGCACATGAAGGTACTACTACTCAAAAAAAGGAAAAATGCAAGAAAAACGCGGGATAACGTCAAATAACGTAATAAATTAAATACTTTTCAACAACAAGACCAAGATTAAGTTTAACCTCTATTACTAAAGATTTCCCGTAAAAGTGTAATAACAACGTACTTCAAAAATAAATATCACAAGTAAAAATTGTCTATATCCTTCATTGTAATGTCAACATCAATCCCCTTTGTTGAATTTCTGTGGATTTATGTACCTAGATACGAACGTGCAAAATGTAACCAGTCATAAATAAACCTCTTTCCAAAGGCAAACTCATGTCAAAGTAGATGGGAAATAAAAAAAATAGGGCTTTTCATCCTGAAAAATATCCGTGTCATTGAAAGAAAACATTTACCAAGAGGACTAATTTTTTATTTTTTTTTTTAAGGGATTTTAATCTCCCTTCAGAATCCAACAGCAGCAGATGCTGAACAAAACAAGGGATAATGAAGCATTTCGTAAAAGTTCCAATTCACTACAGAAAAAGCTACAGTTAATGATCCACATGGAGGTTAATTTGGCTTTCGGAAGCCCCAGCCTGCCCTTGCCCAGTTCAGTACAAGTGCTGCGCCAACATCCCGGGAAGCCAGCCCATGGCATTTTCTTAACTCCACTTATTCAACTTTTTTATTTTCTTTATTTCTTTCTTCTTGGTAGCTAGAGCCCCTTAACAGCACCCATGCCCATTCCTGCCTACACGTTAGAAATAACGCCAGGGTCTTGCACCTACTTTATTTCCCATGCAACTTTATGATGAACGGTAAAGCTGCTCTTCCTAACTTCGCATCCTAAACTCGGAGAGTTCAGTGACTTTCTCTTCCCTTGTTCTACAGCTCTTAAAAAAAAAAAGGTAAAAGGAAAAAACAACCTGTGCAAATATAGATCAAGGACCTGTGTAAGGTCGTTGGTTGGTTTGGGGTCCCTCAGGTTAGGGGCTGACCTGCTGGAAAGCAGCTCTGCTGAAAGAGACCTGGGAGTCCTGGTGGACAACAAGTTGCCCATGAGGCAGCAATGTGCCCTTGTGGCTAAGAAGGCCAACGGTCCCCCGGGGCGCATTAAAAAGAGCGTGGCCAGCAGGTGGAGGGAGGTCATCCTCCCCCTCTGCTCTGCCCTGGGGAGGCCACAGATGGAGCACTGGGTCCAGTTCTGGGCTCCCCAGGTCAAGAAGGACAAGGAACTGCTGGAGAGAGTCCAGCCGAGGGCTACCAAGATGATCGAGGGACTGGAGCATCTCTGTGCTGAGGAAAGGCTGAGAGCCCTGGGGCTGTTCAGCCTGGAGAAGAGCAGACTGAGAGGGGACCTCATCAATGCTCAGCAATAGCTAAAGGGTGGGTGGCAAGAGGATGGGACCAGACTCTTCTCAGTGGTGCCCAGTGACAGGACAAGGGGCAGCAGGCACAAACTGGAACATGGGAAATTCCATCTGAACATGAGGAGCAACTTCTTTCCTTTGAGGGTGGCAGAGCCCTGGCACAGGCTGCCCAGAGAGGCTGTGGAGTCTCCTTCTCTGGAGACATTCCAAACCCGCCTGGACACATTCCTGTCCAAGCTGCTCTGGGTGACCCTGCTTTGGCGAGGGGTTGGACTAGATGATCTCCAGAGGTTCCTTTCAACCCCTGCCAGTCTGGGATTCTGTAACAGTTACAAACGCAACTCCTGTGTATGGCATATAGGTATCTAGAACACAACATGGTCTTCAACTTCTAGAAAACATTTTTAGAAATGTATCACAGACAGTTCAAACTACTTGTCATTGCAAGAAGATGGCAGTTACAGAACGGATCATCTGGAAGCCTTTAAGGAAGGAAAAATGTTTGGAGTGCTGAATTCGCCTAGCTTTTATCTCCATCATCGGAGCTGCTCTCCCAGACACGTGCGATCAAAATCACCGCAGCTCACAGCAGGAAAAGGCTTTTCAGCATCCTGAAGAAGCTCCGTCTTTGACCATCCCTTCTGCTTTTATAAAAATACTTCCCATATTTAGCAGAAAGCACATCTTACCCATGTTGCGTAACCCAACCTTGACAGAGCTAAAATGTAATCAGGTTTTTGCACTCTAGTCTGCCTCTCAGGGTTTTTAATTTTGTTCTTCAGTTAAAAAAGGTGTTAGAGACGTTAGAGGTAAGATTTAGAAACATTACATGGGCATGAAGAGCCCTTATGCAAGAGAAAGTAGATTTTATTTTAGGTAACACCTCAAAGTTATTGTTCGTTACTTTTTCCGTAGGAAAAAGGTCATTATTTCCCACATACACTGTCATCCTAAATTACCTTATTCACTACCGAACTTGTCATTCTAAAGAGAGGTTATTTTATTGCCTTCAGACAAACACACTCAAGTCTCGGGACTGGTGGGAAAACTGATACAGATTTGATTTAATGATTCATTTCAGCATACTTGCAGTTGTGCAATATTTTTCCATCTTCAAAACTAACATGATATATTTTTTTTTCCTTAAGTCCCAGTCCCTCATGTTGCACAGTAATTAAATTTACATTGTCTTCAACTTATTTGGAAATTAACCTCATTCCCACAGCGAAAAGAGGTTGTGCGTTTGCGCTCTACCTCCCACTCAGTTTTATACATCTTATTCCCCTGTGCGATTCTCTCTGCCTCTATCAACTCAAAAATCCTCCCAAATGCCTAAAAAAATGCCCTCCCCAAAATGTACTTTTTAAAAAGACAAATTTCGGGGATGTTCCAGGCCATTCCGTGTTTTTCCCAAAGCAAAGAAAACACTTCCAAGAACAGGATTAGCACGATGATACAGCAAACACCAACAGTTTTCTATTCCATACAAAAAGCAAGCACAACCCTCATGGGTTGGGACAGTAATTCTCCTCCACCTTGGGTTGGAGTCGGAGCATGGGACCACATACAAACATATTACAATGGGACAAAAAGACAAGATGTTCAGAAGCGACACAACATGGCTTTCTAGGCACATATAAATATCTTTCTGAATTTGAATTTATCCAGGTGACAACTAAAGGCGTGTAACGATGAGTTTTCACAACCCCACTGGTGTAATCTGGATTAATCTGTGGCCAAATCTATTCTGGATACCACAGCAATTCGCAAATGTGATCAACTACACAAACAGTATAACGGCGCTCAGAAGAAAAATCAAGACAATCATAACATATTCGAATTGAGATAAACTCATGAAGCAGGGGTTTGACAAGTGGACAGGGAGGTGGACAGAAAACTGGCTGAACAGTTGGGCTCAGAGAGCTATGAAGTCCATCTGAAGGCCACTCACGAGTGGTGTACCCTACGTGTTGGTTCTGGGGCCAATGCTCTTCAATGTCTTCATTAATGACTTGTTTGATGGGGCAGAGAGCACCCTCCACAAGTTTGCAGGTGACACAGAACTGGGAGGAGGTTGATGTACCAGAGGGTTGTGCTGCTATTCAGGAGAACCTGAGCAGGCTGGAGAAACAGGCCAACGGAAACCTCGTGAAGCTCAAAAGGAAATACCAGGGCCGACCAGCAGGACCTGGCGGTCCTGGTGGACACCAAGTTGAACGTAGTCCAGCAATGCACCCTCAAGGAAAGGAAAGCCAACAGCACCATGGCCTGCATTAGGCAGAGCGTTGCCAGCCCATCGAGGGAGGTGATCCTTCCTCTCTGCTTGGCACTGGGCAAGCCTTACCTGGAGCACTGGGCTCACCAGTCGAGATATGGCCATACTGGAGCAAGTCCAGCAAAGAGCCACAAAGATGATTAAGCGATTGGAGCATCTGCCATGCAAAGAGAGGCTGAGAGACCTAGGACTGATGAGGCTGGAGAAGAAAAGGCTCAAGGGGATCTCAGTGCGTACAAATATCTGATGGGAGGGTGTAACGATGACAAAGCCAGACTCGGCGCCGCCCAGAGAAAGGACAAGAGGAAACGGCACAAACTGAAATACAGGAAATTGCATTTAAAGATAAGAAAAAAAACCAAGTTACCAAGGGTATTTATGAAGTCACCATCCTTAGAGATATTAAAAATCAACTGGATACAGACCTGCGCAACCAGCTTTACGATTTCCAGAGGTCCTTCCCAACCTCAGCGACTCAGGGATGCCCCAAAATCACCATAAGCATGGCTAAACATTTAGCACAGCCGCAACAAACAACAAAATGCAAGGACAACCTGCTGGAAACGAACACCAAATCAATGCAGAAACTTTGGCAAAGCCACAACTGCACTCTAAAGCCCTTATCACCAATTTTTAATTTCTGCTGGATGAACACCACATTGAAAGGCATTCCAAGGACTCACATCTTTTGGCATTGTGGAGGAAAGTAAAATATCTACATTGAATTCCCTTAAAACCGTTCTGCAAAACTGAAGAGCTATCACAGCAGAGTGCACAGGAAAACTCTAATTTACGAAAGAACAGTTAGTTCTTTGTCGGACCGTGCACTACCAAAGACATACCAAGAACTTTAGTGGTGTCTAACAGTCAGCAGGGTTCAGGTTCACCTTCAGTAGGGTAGAGGTTCACTTTCAGTAGGGTAGCGGTTCCTCTGAGGCTCTCTTCTCAGTGGAAGATCACCAAGCTGGCCTGCACTTCAGTGCAAGCTTACAAAATGCAAGGGTTGAATTTTCACCAACCAGAAGTCAAAAAAAAATCTATTGCACTGTTCTTGACGGGTCACTTCCCTTAGAGGTTCTTTATCCTACCTACAAAACTGGATTTTCCACTTCCACAACATGTTTTGATAACCAATAAGGAACGTAGATGAGATGTGATACCGCACATTATGCGCCTAGAAGTATTTAAAGTAACCAAGTACGTGAGGCAGGAACATTAAATGGCAACTTCAAAATCTTCTTTCATCAGTGTACACGTATTGAACTAGTTTTCAGCTAGGCTGACGCCCCAGAAAACTTTTCCAGCATTTAGAAGAAAAGCCAAACGCTAATCACTGTCCTGGAGGTTACACTGGGGCTGCAGGATTAGTCATCTTTGGAAACCAGTTGTGGTTGTTCTTATTTTCCTCTCCCACTGCTTTTTCTGATCTGCGGCTGGTGCAGTGGGAGCATTCTCATCAATGTTTTCTCACAAATTCAGCTTACAAACACGAAAGAACAAAAACACTTAAGAATAGCTCACAGCTCTACATCCTGCTGTAGAGTGGGGATCCAAGACCTCCTTACACAACTTTAATCAATCCTTTGGAGGATTAGAATAAAAAGCTGACTAATTTCCCCCCACCCCACCCCAGCATTTCTTGGTCAAATAGTCCGTGGTGACGAATGGTGATACCAAGACGCGAGAAGAAATGACAGCTCTTGTAGTTGGATGTTCTCATTAGAAGCTGGAAATGAAAAGAACAAAAGAAATAGTTCTTGCAGTGTTACTAACTCTGCAAATCTGGAATGTTCTGGGTCATTTAGATCAGTACGAATGGCTCTGGATGCCAGTTTCCAAGTCTTTAGCAGCTACACCTCCGTTAAGCAGATGGACAATGTTCCCTGCTCCCGCCATCCATCTCCTTTTCTCCCTGTTCTGCCTGGGGGCTGTACAGCCTCCGTGTCCCCCAGGGGAGCCAGGCCAGGTCTGTGGGACACAGCAGCTTGGGGGCAACGTGCTTACCACCCCTCACTGGTGGCGCTCGCCCCTTTGCTGGAGAACCCCTAATTTAAATTGAACAGTTGACCAGCTGAGAGACCACTCAGAACTACTCAAGAGAAGCATGGCCAGCAGGTCGAGGGAGGTGATTCTCCCCCTCCACTCCACTCTCGTGAGACCCCACCTGGAGTACTGCCTCCAATTCTGGAGCCCCTACTACAAGAGAGATATGCACGTGCTGGAACGTGTCCAGGGAAGGGCCACGAGGATGATCAGAGGGCTGGAGCACCTCTCCTATGAGGACAGACTGAGAGAGTTGGGGTTGTTCAGTCTGGAGAAAAGAAGGCTCCGAGGAGACCTTAGAGTGGCCTACCAGTATCTTCAGGGGGCCTACAAGAAAGCTGGGGAGGGACTTCTTAGGATGTNAGAAGGAGAACCATGAGGATGACGCTTCTAATCACTTATACTGTTAATCAGATATTAAATAAAGGTTTTCTAAAAAAAACTTTTCCGCACTCATGCTACTTGGAGCAGCAATTAATTAGGAAAATGAAAACTCTCAGGTATTTTCACTAAGCAGTTCTACCCTGTGGCTCCTGTGCAGAATCATAGAATTGTCAGGGTTGGAAGGGCCCTTAAAGATCATCTAGTTCCAACCCCCCTGCCATGGCCAGGGACACCTCCCACTAGATCAGGTTGCTCAGAGCCCCATCCAGCCTGGCCTTAAAAACTTCCAGGGATGGGGCTTCCACCACCTCTCTGGGCAACCCCACCTCCAGGGATGGGGCAGCCACAGCTTCTCTGGGCAACCTGGACCAGGGGCTCACCACCCTCACAGTAGAGAATTTCTTTCAGTCTCTGAAGTTCATATCACAACCTCTGCTTTGAGACAGCCTGGGCTTACTGAAAAAAAAAAATCTGGATTTTCCTACATAAGGTTTATCTCTTGGATTCATCACTTTTAAACTAACATGCCGTTAAGGAACCTGAAGTCAGCCGGTACGTGCGGAACAACTAGGTGTGTTGCACAATCAGCTCCAAATCAGACTCCTCAACCACATGTTTTATGCACAATATCCCACTAAGCAAACTACATTTCATGTGAAAACCACCTACGATGTTAAGAGTATGATGTGGGCTCTTCTTTTTTTTCTTTCTTTAACCACACTATTGATTCTTGGGATTATTGATTAAAAATTACCGCTGAACTAAAATTTTATGTTATGGAGTGGGATACTTTGGCATCCAACCTTAAAAGCCAATGTCTTGTCTCCTGCGTTAACAACATAAATGTCTTGTTGCTTCTGTTCTCCAGTCCTTTGCCAAAACTTTATTCATCACCACTGTTCATATGCAGGATTTGAATCCCTTAATCATAGAACCATTAATCACCTACATCTCTCTCCAGGAGACATCTGCAAAGTTCTTTGCTCCACCGTTCTTTGAGGGCACTTGCAAATCATTTGTTACTCAAGGCTTGCGAAGTTCTTTGAAATATCTTAGGACTTAACGCACTACCCAGATCTACTCTAATAAGGTAGAGGCCCAGATCTAACTCTAGACGTCCACGTGTATGGATTAAACATTTAGTTCTCAATTCATGGCAAGAGCATAGAATCATAGAATTGTCTAGGTTGGAAGGGACCTTTCAGATCATCTAGTCCAACCATCAACCCAACACCGACAAAAAACATCACTAATCTAAACTATATTTCTAAGCACTATGTCTACCCGTCTTTTAAATACCTCCAGGGATGGTGCCTCCACCACTGCCATGGGCAGCCTGTTCCAACGCTTGATAACCCTTTCAGTGAAGAAATTTTTCCTAATATCCATCCTAAACCTCCCCTGGTGCAACTTGAGGCCATTTCCTCTTGTCCTATCGCCTGTTCCTTGGGAGAAGAGACCAATCCCCATCTCTCTACAACCTCCTTTCAGGCATTTGTAGAGAGCTCTTCACTATTTAAAAGGAAAAGGGAAAAAAGTATACATTTCGATGCTTAACTTCAGGCATTCTGGTTGGAAAATCTTCATCGCAATTATCAAGCGTGATAGTTCTAGCTGCAGTCGGTACTTTCCACTAATTTCACCCGAACATAACGAGTGCTGGAATCACAGCCCCAGACTGTTGATTTGAAAGGAGAGCTCACGATGAAGAGGACCTTCTGCATAAGCCAAAATGTAGCTTTGGTGAGAATCTGCGTTTTAATTTGACAAATTGGAAGACGTTTTAAATCAGTAACATATGTTTGTTATTTTCCAAGTGAATAATTTTCTATATTTAGGCAATAATTACACATTTTACTAAGTTGCCTTCACTAGCTAAAGGTCACTGAATGCTGTCTGGGAAACCAAAACAGGTAACAGTGCATCACCAAGGCGGACAAAAGAAAGAATACCCATGGTGCACTCCATGCTGCCAGTGACAGTGAGTTATTGAAGCTGCTGGAGAGGTGACGTTCTCCACCCAAGAGGTGACATTCTCCACCCTCGGAAAGTCAACAGATACTACAGAGGAGCTGAACCTCACTAAGGCTTTTGGGTCTAAGCAGAAAATTGGCTTAAATGAGCATAAATCCTTCTGCTTTCAGCTATAAACTATTAAACTATGTTCAGTCTGACATTCATTTTATTCTCATTCTCCTGAACTCTTCAGGCAAGCTATAGAATATTTCTCTTTTTAGTTTCCAAACAATAGCTTATTTACATACTTATAAAAGAATAAGACACCCTCCCCAACCCTGATTAATTGCCAGACATTACGTATGAACGCAAAACCCCCGGACTCTGAACATACTGCTACAATGGAAATGTGTGAAAGTCATTTTGTTCCAATTTCATCTCATGGGAACATGGGCTCATAAGCATTCAATTAAAAATAATTCCGTCTGATCGAGATGTGTTTTAGTTTCACATGCTAATGTGGCAGAATGCGTCTAGATCGTGTCTGTGATAAATTTTCACCAGGGTGGGAGGAATAGAGATTATTATATAGAAAGAACACAGGATTTGCGAGTTTTCCCTTTCAATTTAATTTTTTTTTTTT
>VWZL01003625.1:136024-176331 GCA_013396915.1 Stercorarius parasiticus
CCCCCAAAGGAAAAGAATTAAATGAGCTGGATTTCAGGGAAATGTTATTCCACACCATCACAGCGGCCAAGGAAAAAGCCTCATCTCCTGACCCGTGATCCCAGATCCGGAACCGAGTGCACACAAAACATCTTGCGTGGAAGCTCAGAGAACACAATTGCCATAAAAACTTACAGGCTGCCCTATAGAAAACTCAGCATTTTGGTATTAACAAACCAACCCGCGTCCTCAAAGAAATATGAGTGTAGTTAGATTGCAATTTTTTTCCCTTTGCCCGTTTTTACTGATTCTTACTTTTACTTCAATGAGTTAAATTAAATTTGTCAGCTGTTCCACGGTCTACCCAGGAGTGAAATTTAAAATGCACATCCGATAAGCGCTGAAATGAATTATTACAGCAACCCACAGCATTGGGTTTGCATTGAAAAGAAAAAGTAAAACAATGACTATTAAACCCATTAGGAAGAAGACTATCTTGAGCCTTTAGGTTAAACACCGATTATTGGAATTTGTCAATGGGCAGGTGATCACGTTAAGAGAAAAATTTTATTGATGGTCACAAAAATACACAATCTCCAACTTTGACATTAGAAGTTGGATGAATAACGCTTTATGTCTCAATAACAAGAAAAATTTCCCAACCAACCCATAATTATAGTCAATGATAACGCGATGATATCGCAGTCCCTGAATGGGTACCAATTCTGTGCTCCTCAGCCTTCCGGCTGGGCAGGATGCTGAGCGGAGCACACGGAATAGTGCTTATGGGAGCGGAAAGGAAAAAGGAAGAGGAAAAGCACCCGCAGACCATTCGGTCGGATGCCAATTTTGGAGGCAAGGTACAGAATCTTCCTAAAACAGCCCACAGAAAAAAAGGTTTTCATCAATATCATCAAAAAAAAGAGGATCAAGTTAGTTTATTCCTAAAAAGGACTTAAATCTACCACGGTGTTTAGACTTCTTCATTGCAGAAAGATTTTTTTTTTTTTTTTTTAAATTAAATTATCTACCATTCCAAAAATAGTTTGCTTTAGTGATAAATGAAGCGAAGCTATTTCTCGCCTGTGACGGGTCCAGCCTTCTGCCATTTTCATTATTCTACTCCTGATCCTGTGACGTAAGTGGGTTTGTTCATAAGACGTGAAAAAAGCAAGCTGTTGTTCAAGACTTAAAGACTTAAAAAGCCTTCTCAATAAGGTCCAATTACTACATCACAAATTATTTGCCTTTTCCCAGATCTTTAAGCGATTTATTTACCGATAACGGTTTTCAATAGGTCCTGAGACTGGGGCACCTCATGAGGTAAGACTCATGCCTAATTTTCCTGGAGAAGTAAGATGCTGTTACCTTTGGAAATTGTCTCATTCTCAAGCGATTTCACCTGTCTACACCAATTTCCAACAACATTTTTGTTTTCGCGCGACACTTTGGATGGAAGCCTACCTGCACTGACTTCACTCTCTTTGGGAGACTTGTTTGCAGAGCCGGCCCTGTTTACCCAAGGCGTGATACCAAATAGAGACCTTCCCATTGAAACGGTCCTTCAAATCAAAATAATATTGCTCATCTTGTTGATTTTAGTGTTTATACGTTGTCCCACCAACTAAACGTTCATAATACAACCGTTGTTATTTCTCAGTAATGCTTTGATTCTCTTTAGACAGGGAGCACTTTCAATATCAGCTCTCATGTGAAGTGAGGATCAATATTTGCGACTTCGTATTTAAATTATCACACACAGCACGTATCAGAAGTGACAGAAATTATTTTCAGAAGTTATTTATAACTGACTGCTTTAACTGGAAACAGCAGAATAGAAAAGGACCGGTTTTCAGAAGGGTGAAGGGGCTCTTGAAGAGAACACCCAGATCTTCTGTTACCCAGATCCTACGTAAGGACGAGATACTGACTATTCTACTTGCTATTTTACTAAATTAGGGTGAGATTTTTATATTAACTGCTTAAAAACTGAACGTAAACAAATACTCAAGATGATCCATAGAACCAGAGAAAAAGAATCCGCGCCAGTCAAACCCCACTTTAAAGAATACTAATTGATGTCCTTTTCCATATTGCATTAATCCACGCAAAACCCCCTCAATAATAAATGCATCCCACTTTCCCGTCACAGACTAAAGCCAAAGAAAATATGTCAGAACTGGAAATATTTTAGTCGTTTTCCAGGATGATACTCCGACACCTTTCCTGGCTGTACCAAAGGATGGGCCAGTAATCCATACCACAAGCAAATGGTGTCTACACATTCCCGGGATCCAGCCCCCATGTCCCAGCCCAACTCACGCTCCAAGGAAAAAAAAAAGTTGGCAACTGGATAACGAACCCAAGTTGGTTTTATGCAGTATTTTACCATCACGTTACAGGAACAGAAATATTTCTGGTAATTAGCAGTGTTTTTCAAAGCTCATCTCCAAGGCCCTGGATCCGGCAAAGAGACATTCTTAAATTAATGCAATTGCGGAATTCCATCGACTCCGATGGCACGGGAGGAGTACAGTTGCAAAGCTTATTCTCTACAGGCTTCAGACAACGTGCCAGAAACACTTCTGAAAAAGGGAGTACTAAAATCTTATTAGATACATTTTGCTGTTTAAACAAAGCATTAAGTACTAAAAGATATGCAAAATGGGTAAAACTGCGTAAATTTGACATTAATTTCTTTGTTTTCTTTTCTCTGGGCAAAAAAGCTTCATTCAAATGAATCCATAGAATTTTTCCTTTCGCTCGACTGCTTCGTGAGCATGTTTACTCAATTTACAAGGCTCAGCAAAACCGTATTTCCTGCTTTCACGCAGACAACGTCAAGCCAGCTATGAAAATAAAACTTGTCCCTAATTTGTTCAAGCATCCCCAAACAAATCCCTGCTTGTTAGCTGCCTTTTCCTAGGACAACGCACCAAGCCAGTTTCCTTTTTTAAAAACAATTTCCGCAAGACTGACTGCGACCCAAAGAGGTTGAAAATATATATTAAAAAAAAAAAAAAAAGCATTAAAACGAGCATTAAAACATCAACGCGACGAACGTGCAGTTCAGAAGGAAACCTTAACAGGAAGGGTGGGCGAACGCCTTTCGCATCCCGAAGGGCGGTTACTGCGATCATCAATAAATAGCACGGCCACAACAGAATTATTAGACAGTAGCAGTGACAGATGACAATCCCAGGCTCAATATTTATCCTAACACATAGCATATTAAAATAAGATCTTGTGTCTCCTCTGGTTTTATAATTTAGAAAAGCCACCGAAAGCAAGACTGGCACTAAATCCTAATTAAACTGCCTGGAGACCTGCGGTCTTATTCCCTGCGGCATATGGGAATATATACCATTTTCCTTCCCCTCTCCCCCAGTTTAACCAGTTTAGCTGTTCAGTAAGCGTGGGATGCTCTGTGCCTACAGATTTCATCTTACACAAATCCATGGTAGCTTGAAAATGTGAACAACGTTGATCCGCCACCAGCATAAACACACTTTTTAAAGTGTTTTAACGGAGAAAAGTGCTTATTAACTACTACTAATTAGTCAGTGCCATCATTCCAAAGCCGCTTTCATCTTTTCTCCTTTGTTTTATTAATTCTCTCTCCCCACCTCCAAATTAAAGGTACAACTGTTCATGTCCATATTCATGTTTGCACACAAAACGTACCAAAGTAGTATTAAAAACTTTAATTTTATGGGCTATCTAAAGACAGGCAACATCACCTGAGGGTATCAGGACAGGGCAATACTCAGTCTTCTATTTGTAAATATAAGTATTGTATATATAGCGTAAGCATTGTATGGGACTATTGTAAAGAGGCCCGGACGGGAGGGTCGTGATTTAGAAATCACCGTAATTAGTTATCCTCTGTGTTTAGTAATTTATGCATTCCATCTCTTCTCTGAGCAGGCGGTTCCCAGGATAAAATACTGCAGCAATTAATGCAGGATGGATGCTTGAATTCACACAAACCCCACTTTTTTTTTTTGATACTTCCATTTATGCCACTGTATTTGACGCTATTTACACACTTTCGCAGCCAACTTTCCTGAGCGCAGACTTTTCTAATCACGTATTACCGTAACTACGATAGAAAATTAGCCACTAAAACCCCCTACCTCTGTATTTTCCTAGCAGCAATTTCTATTTCAAATACTCTGCCCTCCTCCTGTCTCATAAAAGGGTAGCCTGGAATGAAACCCTGAGATTTTACAGTCGCCCAGGCTGATACATTCTACTATATCTCAACTGACGCAGAACTCCCAGTTCAGAAAGTAATACCAGTAAATTATTTCTCCATCGGTTTCGGTACGGGGACCGACTAGATGAAGTTTTTGCTCTAAAAACTTTACAAGCTTATTATATGAAAATATATTTAGTGTTATTAGTGCTTATTTGCATCCCTAAAGCCACCTGAAAGATGCCCTGTCCATGGAGCAGCACTTACGTCTCCCGAGGATGATTTTGCCAACTTAATGTTGTAGCGTTGCCGTTGCACGGAATTACCCAAACTTCACTGAAACCAGCTGGAATAATTAATCCATTTCTTTTATTTTCAGGATATCATTCCTACACGTAAAACGTTCCATCTTAAACAAGATTTTGGTGTGGACTGCCCTCATTATTATCAATAATTTTTAACTAACGCCTTTGAAATCTTTGCGTCTTGCCTACTTTAAGACCGTATCCCTGTTCCAAATTAATCTGGAGAATGCCGCTGGGACAGCCGGATTTTCATCTCCTGTTGAGATCCTTCAGTGTAGCTCTCCATCATTATGTCCTACTATAAAATTTCTTTTGTAGGAAAAGAGCTATTTCAGCTTGCACGCCAGATTTTCTTCCCTTGACGATCAAGCTGGTTTTACTTATATTTACTGTGTGGTCTGTTGCTATTGTACGTGGGCTTAGCTGGGAAGCTGCATTTCCACCCCTGGATGCTTTCCATGTTCTGCTCAATTTTGTCATGCAATTTTTTTCCCTGTTTTCCTAAAACTTCTAGCAGCTCGGGTAATAATCTTCAATTATCCGCAGCGTCAACAGTGAGATAGTAAAACTTCATTTTTACTTGGAGTAAACATCTTAGCGACAACGTTTGGGGATTGCAAGTAGAATTTATTTTTAAAGTCCCCGCCATTTGACAGTTTCTGCAGAGCATCTGTAATTCTGCATCACGAACAAGGATTTTATGTTGTCGTTCAGCGCTGATGACTCTCACCGTTCTTTATTCTGTCGAATCACAACTGATCAGGCACATCAAAAAAGGCAGCTCTTACTTAATTTATCATTAATTTACTGAACTTGAGGGAAAAGTTCTATCGTTCCCATTCTCAAAAAACAATTTATAGAGACAACGTTACCAAAATAATGGGCATCGAGGAAGTATTAGACACTTACATGTCAGACAAGGTATATCTCCGCGCTAATTCCAACTACGTAAGCGGATGCAAGCTTTGGGAATCACAGCTTAGATTTTTATATCGTAGCTTTGGAAAAGGATTAAAATACTTTAACATTAGAAGCGTTTAAAACTTCCAAAGGCCACACATTAATTCTAGAAGTTGTATTCTAAATGTAAAAAAAACCCCAAAACAACCAAAACCCAACAAGAAAAAAACCCAAACCATTATAAGACGCCCACCTCTACGACATTTTTTAGGACATACATCAAGGATGCCATGAAGACACAAACCATCCCCGTAGAAATTAATGCCATTCGGCAGATTACTGGAAAACATGCAGAGATCAGTCACTGGGCATGCAGCATGCAGTAAAGGGAGAGCAGAGGTTAATAACCTGGCAGCATAGGATCTGAGAATGTGAGAACAAGTTAAAGACAAGAGTTCCTCTCCATTGTCACTGAGGGTCGAGAAGCAATGCTGCAGCGTAGAGCAGTGGGAGTGGGGGAAATACAGTTTGTCCAAGACATATACATATCTCCGCAAGTGGCGGCAGGTATAACTGAAAGACAAGGGTAAAGGGAGAAAAAACAGAAAAAAGAGGTATTTTCCTTTAAGAAAGCTAATTCATGGTTTAACGTCCTTGGTTTTTTTATGTGCCAAGAGTCAATGGAAGATGCCAAGTGTCAATGGAAGATGCCAAGTAAGCAATGGAGCAGTTTGACATAAAACAAGTTTCAAAAGCCAGACGGATCTGTCTGGTTCTGTCACTACCGCCGAGGGAACTCGCCAAGTCTCACACGTTAGAGATGCGAGAAATTGCGCTTTTATTTTTTTTTTTTCACCCTTTTTTTTTCCCCCTGGGTTGATAATGCATTAAGAAATGTTTTTTGCCCCTCTCAATTTGCCCTGAAAATATAAACGCATGAGTCTGAACCCGGTTTACAAAGTTTACCGTTAAAAAATTCACAAAATTTGACTGATTTTCACGGAAATTGACATCTCACAGAATTATTGATCGGCACGAACTGCTCTCGCAGCCTGGAATTCCAGTGGCAGAGTATTCCTGTAGTTAATTCCAGTGCCTCAAACATGAGGCTTTATCATAACTGAGTTACACACTTAAAGACCTGGTCAGCTTTTTAATGAAAAACTACAATCAATTCCATGACATAACTATAATAAAATATTTGGTATTCATACTAACCAACTCTGAATGCTCTAAGTAACACCCATGCCCATTCACAGGATATCCTCCCACTCCTAATGAAAGGAGAATAAATTAATTAGAGTAGTTCACAGAATCACAGAATGGTTTGGGTTGGAAGGGACCTTTCAAGGCCATCTAGTCCAACCCCCCTGCAGTGAGCAGGGACATCTTTAACTAGATCAGGTTGCTCAGAGCCTCATCACGCCTGGCCTTGAATGTCTCCAGGGATGGGGCCTCCACCACCTCTCTGGGCAACCTGGGCCAGTGTCTCACCGAGGTTGTTCACCTGCAACAAACTGCATCATTGGTAAACTCTGAAGCACATACATCATATAACCTCAAACATTCACTATTATAGGTTTTGCATAGAAAATACTTCATTGCATCACGGCGTGCAATAGAGAACAAGTCTTGTGAGGAGCGGCTGAGGGAGCTGGGGGTGTTCAGCCTGGAGAAAAGGAGGCTGAGGGGAGACCTTCTCGCTCCCTACAACTCCCTGAAAGGAGGGTGTAGCCAGGGGGGGTTGGTCTCTTCTCCCAGGGAACAGGCGATGGGACAAGAGGAAACGGCCTCAAGTTGCACCAGGGGAGGTTTAGGATGGGTATTAGGAAAAATGTCTTCACCTGAAGGGTTATCAAACATCGGAACAGGCTGCCCAGGGCAGTGGTGGAGTCACCATCCCTGGAGGGATTTAAAAGCCGGGCAGACGTGGTGCTGAGGGACATGGGTTAGTGGTGGTTTTTGTCAGAGTTATGTTGATGGTTGGACTCAACGGTCTTGAAGGTCCCTTCCAACGTAGGCATTTCTATGATTCAATGTCAAAGACTAAGCACCTCCATCATTAAATCTGCTAAGCTAAACCTGAATAAAATCAAGGTTCAGATCTCTTGACTGATATGTACATGAAGAAAAATTTACATCCAACTTTCACTGACTAATTGTGGCTACTGAGTTTGAAATCACCAGAAATCAGTTTTCCAGCAGCCGCTACATCTACGGTTGCATGTTACCGGAATTTTTGTTTCCTCTACGTTTTATGTGATATATTACTTTTACTTTACAGCAAAAGGCAATCTTCAACTACAATATAGTACGGAAAAATTTGAAAAAGCAACATCAGAGAAAAGAAAGAACACTATATTTGATTGAAGGTGTGTATGTGCATGTATTATTCATGTATTCTGTGTACCCTGAGGACAAAACTGGAGCTCAAACTGTACTAAAATCCCACCCCAGAAGAAGATTATCATTCCCTCTTATAAAAAATAAAAGCCATCTGATCAACAGGTTGAATTCTGATAATAAAACAGTACAGTGTCAACTTCTAATAGCTAAATAGTAGAGTATCTGGATACATAAGTCTGGGAAATCAGGGTGGACTTGAGTTATCCCAACTAAAAAAATAAAAAAATATACATTTTTTACATAACAATAAACTTCCACTCGGGTTTTTTTTTTTTTTAGGTAATAAAAATAATAAGACTCCTCTAATGCCTTCTCACTACACAAACATTACCATAGCTAGATTCACTATAAATTGAATACTGAATTGAATAATATTGAAGAAAAAAAAATAATCCATACGCTCCACTAATCTTTAAGTTCTCAACATTCTTTAACAGGCATGGCTATTAAACCACTGAACCCCAAAATTTTCGGATCCATATCAACAGAGCTTTGCATCAAGATTTGGGAGACTCAAGTGACAGGAATCTGGTAGAAATCCATCTCTCACATCCGATCATCTGTGGTTCCAGAACACCAACTGGTTGGAGATGAACGTGAACACGGAAACCCAGCAACACCTTTAAGATAAGCGAAGATGCTCAAAACTGACAGGGATCAAGTCAAAGCACCAAATTCAATCCGTTTGAATTCAGCAAGTGGCATTTTGAAGACTCCAAGGGTTTACTCCCTTGGGTGGTTTTTCGTGGGTTTCTTGTTTGTTTTTCACTTTCTCTACTACACACAGCGGGTGGGGAACTGAAAGACGCCAAAGTTGAACAAAACACCAAAACCAACACAGGGAAGGCTCATTTTCTAACCATGAATAATGAGTATTTTTGAATAAAAATATACGTAAAATAATTTGACACTATAAAAGACAGCGTAGAGAACCTGACATCTGTGAAGAGGCCTGGAAGCTACCTGCTTCTTAAGAATTCTTTGTACTCGTGTTTCTGGCATCCGTGAATATGTTTTCTTCCCTGATTCTGGTACTGTCTGATCTTGCCCAGCAGCTGGTATAAAATGAGAAGGCAGGGAGGAAGCTTCAGTATTGGTCGGGCAAATGAGACCCAAAAAAAAAAAAAAAAAAGAGAAAAGGAAAAAAAAACCAACAACAAACCCTATTAGGAAAAGAAAAAAAGAAATAAATTTGCTCAAGAGGGAAATTGCTCTTCCTTGTAACTCTCCCCAGCTTCTGGAGTCATCCTTCCCGCTGTCACCCTGCAAGGACAGCCTGTTCTCACAAACCTTCAGAGGGGAATACCTGCACTTGACTGCTCGGAGGATACTCTCACCTGCTTATACCAACCTCCTGTAAGGCTGGAGCTCTGGTCCTCTCCTCCTGAGAGCTTTTTAGATTTGTCTGAACCAGCAGTACTTAAAATCACAGAGTGGCAGGGGTTGGAAGGGACTTTCGGATATCATCTAGTCCAACCCCCTGCCAAAGCAGGGTCATCCAGAGCAGCTTAGACAGGAACACGTCCAGGAGGGTTTGGAATATCTCCAGAGGTGGATACTCCACAGCCTCTCTGGGCAGCCTCTTCCAGGGTTCTGCCACCCTCAAAGGAAAGAAGTTGTTCCTCACGTTCAGGTGGAATTTCCCATGTTCCAGTTTGTGCCCGTTGCCCCTTGTCCTGTCACCGGGCACCACTGAGAAGAGTCTGGCCCCATCCTCTTGCCACCTGCCCTTTAGATATTGCTGAGCATCGATGAGATCCCCTCTCAGTCTTCTCTTCTCCAAGCTGAACACAAGGCTACAGCCACAGACTAAACACTTAGCAAAAATAAGACTTCAAAAATAAGAAGTGCTGAAATTCATGATACGCTCACGTTAATTTTTTCATCCAAAATTTTAAGGACAGACTTGAACAAGACAACAGCACTAAGCAAAACCACTTACGTCCCTATTTATTTAAACCAGAAAGTTGATATTGTCTCGACTGAAGTCGACGGCAATTTTAAAGTAAATACATCAAAGACAAAAACATAAACAGCACCAGGCCAACACCTTTTTAACAACACAGAAATGGAGCAAATTGGACAGGGTATAGAAAAGCGGTCTAAACACGGTATTCACCAACTCCTCTATAAATACAACCTAGTCTGAAACAGCATATACAGAATTCAAGGGAAAAATTCCCAGTGCTAATGGTTAAGTAATTGTAATATATAATCTTCCTCTCGGCGCATTCCAGATTTTATGAAGGCTATAAATCTTTAACATCATTGAGAAAAAGTAAGGTCTTGAAGATATACGTGCCCCATGTATTAGCTCGGAGAAACTAGATTAATCTGCAGCAATAAAGAAAAAAAAAGCCAATACTGCTAAGCCTGATTAAATATTTAGGTCATATTGTTTCTGCGGCAGAATTTGAAAAATGGACAGCAAATAACATCTTTCCCTGATTTTGAAGACTTAATCACGAGAGTTTCAGACGGGAGTTATGCTACAACAGGATTCTATGGGAGAGCCAATACGAAAGCCTTTTTAAAAAAAAAAAACCCACAATAAAAGTATAAGCTAATTAAACTAGCACATGTTAGTCAGCACCCCAAATTATGCGTAGACACGCGGGGAGAATGTCGTGACGCGCTATGAACATTTTACTACTGTTCGTGTTAGCTTATGTTCTAGGAAGTCCTATTAGTCATTACTCTTATGTTCCCAAAGACAAACCCAATCAAAATACATTCTCTACTCCCTAAAACACTACACAGATGATGACAACAACTTACTAAATCACTCCGTGAGAATGCCTAATTTATTCTCTGCCTAAAATATCACCTATTAATGTTCTTTCAACCACTAAAAAGCCTGTTTGTCCTCTTGCCGACAGTAAAATACATCGCATTCGTCACAAAATATTAGAACTTTGAGCAAAAGCTTCCATTTCTGTTTAGTACTCTGCCGTCGATGACCTGATGACATGTGGCACCGATGAGCCGCAGCACAATAAATATTGTGTAGGTATTTGGTTTTTAGTACCAAGACTGTTACGAAAGACTGACACGCACACATCAACAGAAAGGAGGGCTGGGGTTCTTTGGGGTGGGTTTTGGCCACTGTGGCGTGAGCACAATTAAGCTCCCTAAGATAAAATAAAAGTCGGTGCCGGGGATGCAGGAGATCACATTGACCTTTACCACACTAGAACACTTCGAACAAGTCCTCCTTTTTCAGCCAGTTTCAATGTATTTTTTTCTTATACTTATCTTAGAGTCATAAATAAGGTTGAAAGGGACTGTAGGAGGTGTCTAGTCCAACCTCCTGCCCAAAGCAGGGTTAACACTGAATCCAGACCAGGGTTTTGTCCAGTTGGGTCTTGAAAGCCTCCAGGGACAGAGACTCTACAACTTCTCTGGGCTCCTGTGCCAGGGCTTCCCTGACCATGAAAAACTGTCTTCTTCCATCAGGCTGGAACCTCCTGACTTCAGTTCATGATCATTCTCTCATCTTCCTCCCACACACTTCTACAAAGAGCCTGGCTCCAACTTCTCATTAACCTCCTCCTACATGTGGGAATGCTGCTAACCCTTTCTCCGAAACTCCTGCCGTAGCCTTGCCCCAAAGCCTTCTCTTCTCCAGGCTAAACAAGCCCAGTTCCCTCAGCTCATCCTCGTAAGAGGTCCTCCAGCCAAGTCTTCCAGCTCCCAAGCATCATGGCAGCCCTCCACTGAACTTGCACCAGCTTAGCAACACTTTTCATACATCCAGGCGCCCAAAACCAGTTCTCCAGATTGTGATCCAACAGTGGCTTTGCAATGGCTTGAGTCAACTCTCATAGCGCACTCAAAATGTGTTTCACCAGGTCCCACAGACGTGTGTGTGTCAGTTCTCAAGTAATCCCTGACTTGATCCTTTTTCACTACGGGTACTTCCTTCCTCCTTGATCCCCACCGAACTTCCTAATCCAAGTAACAGGGTGACTTCTCTTTCTAAAAATACTTCATTCTTACAGGTCTACTTTTCAGCTGCGTTACATTTATATCTTAAAACACAAAGCAATGACAGGATTTTAAATTACATCATTGCAAACCAGCAGTTTGGAGGGGAGGGGTCATTATAGGGTTAAAGGTGCCGTAACGACACAGAAGAGAGCAGCACAAAAATTATTTAAGTACTCAAGAAGCGATTATTTGTGATAATGTGTCGCAGATGTACGTTCCCATGCCCCGAAGCAGCGCTCTGTCACAGCACTGGCCAAACGTACACGACAGGCTTATGAGGGGAGCATTATCTTCATCATAAAAATATTTATAGTAAAAGAGGGCAAGGAAATGAAAACCAAACAAGTTCTGGAGATGTTTGATACAGACTGAAAATCAAATGATAAATATATAAGATTCGTCTATAGAAAGGCCAAATTACCCCTGTAGAGATGAAGCTCTATCAAAAAGAACAAAAGGATTTGTATATTAGAAGCAGACACAAGGAACCGAGGACCCATCAGAAGAAAAGCTACGGAAGAGCTGGGAGGAGGTGTCTATTCAGAACTGATGTTTCAGACAAAGAGCGAAGGCTTTAATCACCCAGATGCACCAGTTACTCGGAAGGCACATATCCCCTGGCAGCTTAAGAGATGCTACTATGGGAATGTCGCTTTTGAAGCCTCCTGCGCTTTTATCCTTTGGCTAGACACTCGTGATAATTCACAGGCTCTGCAAGGGATTACAGGAGATGCCTACGACACCCGCATTAACACGGACATTTGCATCTCGGTCTGCGCGAAGCTGAAAATCCTCCGTCGCGAGACAACGGCCAGAGGCCCACCAGAGGCAGCAGCGCTTGGCTGAGTCCTCGCCCCATTCCGCAGCGGGATTCATCCCATCTAAGCCCATATAAATTGTGGTATTTGGAGAAAGACCTACTTGTGGACCCAAGAGCACAATTAATGAGTTACAGAAACAAGTCTCTACATAACTTCACAGCAAATTTATTTATTCATTGCAGAACTAAGTGTATTTGCTTTACCTAAAAGCCTGTTCTTTCCTAAACTTGCTGAAGGCCATTACCATTAAAAAGGTTGAGTCATTCAACAGTTATAAAGACCCGGCGTGCATTAAAGTTGTTAAATCCTGATTCTTTCTTCTGTACCTCTAGTTTCACCCTCCATTTACAAGTGTCAGATCTTTCAAAGTGCAATATTCTCTTTGCGAGCCACACAAACTACGGCGGAAATACCTTGATTTGAGTACTTAAGAGACTCAGAAGTTTCATAAACTGTTACCTCATATTCCTAAAATCGGTTTGAAAGCCTGTTTGAAAAATCCTCGCTTAAGCGTGGGGTCTGAAGGAACTCAAAATTTCCACGTGTGGTGGAAAGGAAGGTTTTCAGGAGCAATTTGGAGGGCACCGACGCAGTTCAGTTGGGCGTTATCAGTAACTGCTCTACTTCCCTCCCTGCAGGCGCTCATACCTACACCTGGAGAGAGATATTAGCTCACTGAACTGCAAAGCTAAAAAAAATGTTATATATATTTATATAATGACACCATTAAAACGCGAAATAAGCAGCACCCTGAGAAGAAAATAAAATAAATGATAATCTATGCTATATTTTCATTTCGTACTAATGCTTATTTACAGCCACAATACAATTTTGGGTCCTCAACGAAACCCTTCTACGTTCATTACTCAACTCAGTTCTTTAGAACGCAGTTTTTCCCAAAGAGAACATTTCTAAAAAGGAAATGAGATGCTCAAAAGAGTACACGTTGTATCTGAATAAAGTGCTTAATGAGCCAAATACCCTGCAACTGCAGATAAAAGGACAGGTTCAAGCAAGTGATATATCTTGAGTCACCTCTTTATTTCCGTCCTATAAACGCGTTCCATTCAAAACAAACCGAGAAGACGAGACCGCAGCTTCTAGGCTTCTACCAGAAGAGCAAATCATAGTTTCTAAAAGACTATTGGAATTCTCTCTCTTTTTTTTTTTTTAAAATCTCAGAAAAATCTTATGCAGGGCAATTTATCGCTGTGAAAAAGACTTTTTAAAATGCAAAAACTGTACGATTCACATCTTCAGGGTACCGTATGTATATTGAACACCCAAATCCCGAATATTACAGTGGGATACAACCCAATAAACATTTTAGTGGCAATTATCTTTTTTTCCAGGACAGCTAGAAGGATTGGAATAACGCTGATAGCTTTCTCATTTTTGCTTCCTTTCACCGTTAAAACATGCAGAAAACTTAAATGACACAACTCAGAACCTCAGCCTACTCTGCAAATCCATCTGTAAAACAACACTATCACAAAAATAGTTATTTCTGTCGAGGTTTCTTCAAATATTTCTTCCTCTCCATCATAACAGATTTGCAAGACCAACAGTTTTAAAAGCTGGAAGGTTCCGCCAAAGAAAAAGAAAAGTTTAATTCCCCAATTTGAAGACTGTTATCAAACTACTGTTTCCAAAGAGCTTATGTGGAACACTAAATTTGAATGGGCCGTTCACGATAATTCAAGATGGGACAACGGGACCTTCTACCCCCAAAACTGCAGCTCTCCGTTGCGTGAAAGTATCTGCATGATGCTCTAGATTCCCTGAAATAGGTAACAAGACTTCAATAAACTTCAGTTTTATGGCCCCAATTCTGTGCTAATTTGCATCACGTTAATTTAATCACCCGTTCTGCCAAGCATCCATTCTGTACCCCACAATTTCCTGGATGGCAGAAGACTAATGAGATGTCCCAACGACTTCTCCCCTCAAAATGACCGTCGTACAAGTCAGCAGACACAAACAAAGCGGTCAAGGGAAGAGAGAACCAACTTGTCCAACGTTGAGCCTTTAGAGTGGTATATATTTAGATATCAAAAGCCTTTTTAAGCCAGGCCAGCAATCAACAACGGTATTTTTAAGGAGTCCTGTGCCACGATATGCAGAGCGGAGGATAACAAAGTGCCACCGCTCTGCTTCGTGTGAGACGACCCTGAAACAGAGCGAAGCAACAGTTTGTCCGAGACCCCTCCGTGGCTGACGTTGATCCGATCTCTCTCAAAATAAAGCTGGGAGTCTGTCCATCTGGGAAATCTCCATAACCCGTGAGCTCGGGTGTCCCGGGCTCCGACCACTTCTAATGGCATGCAGGGCATTCAACTGCTCACACCAGATGGGGGACGAGCGTATTACTGTCCCATCAGGTGCCCGCTCGGAATCCCCAGCAGGTTCAACCGGGCTTAAACCAAGTTCAATGATATTTCCATGTTGGAAACAGCTGATATCAGCCTAAAACCTCACCTCCATATGTTACACGCAGGCAAAACCAGGCGAGCCCACATGGAGAACTCCTCTTTCTGTTGATACAAGCAGCATTTTAATACATTTGATGACAACTACACTCAATGCACAGTAACAAAGGACGCTTCATTCCTTTTAAAAATTAACTTATTTCTATTTACATTGCTAAGTCATACCAGCAAGAGGACATTTGCTACTAATGTTCTCTTTTCCCTTGTTGTCTCCCCTTTTGTCACAGCCTTTCCCACTAATTGCAACGACAACTCCCAATTTTGGAGTGGCTGATCAGCTTATAAGCTTCCCCACAGCTAATCTAGGTCAACAAGCTACTAATAAGGCCAGCATATGTTTCTTTTATTTAACGCTATCGAGATCTTTATAAATTGCTTCTGTCTCCCAACAAAAGGCACTCCACAGATTCGGGAATGTATGAGTAAGTAGTAACCATGACAGAGTGGAGGATGAAGGCCGTAAAAAGCATCTGCAAATAGACTAGTGCGTCTGTGAATAGCTCGCGAAAGAGCAAGCCAAAGCTACCCAAGGTTGACCAGTTGACACAAAAATCTCTCCAGGTATCTTGCTGTGCACACAACCTCTACTTCCAAGAGTCCACAGATTAAAACCGAAGTTCAGGATCAGTGGCTTGGAGCTGTTTGATCGTCCATTCCCACAATGTCCTCCTGCAAACATGGCCTGAACATGAGAATAACCTTTCTCTCGGAAACTGTGACTTTTCACTCTACTTGTAACTTCTAATAAAATTTCACATCTAATAAAAATGTCATTATCACTTCTGTGACATACCGCACTGCATGAGGGGTTAAAAAAAATCTCAACCAGTTTCTCAGTAATAGAGCATCATTGCATATCATAGAGTCATAGAATGGTTAGAGTTGGAAGGGACCTCAAAGATCATCCAATTCCAACCCACCTCCCACCAGCCCAGGTTGCTCCAAGCCCCGTCCAACCTGGCCTTCAACACCTCCAGGCGTGGGGCAGCCACAGCTTCTCTGGGCAACCTGGGCCAGGGGCTCACCACCCTCAGAGTGAAAAATTTCTTCCTCAGATCTCATCTAAATCTCCCCTCTTCCAGTTTGAAGCCATTATCCCTCATCCTATCACTACATGCCCTTGTAAAAAGCTTTCTCCAGCTTTCTTGCAGGCCCCCTTCAGATATTGGAAAGCTGCTACAAGGTCTCCCCAGAGTCTTCTCTCAGATAATAAAATGTTTTCTCCTCTAAACTACAATGCTACGAAACTATTTCAAAGTTAACCTCAGACTAAAATGTCTCTGAGGTTTTTAATTCCTCCTTTAGAGGCAATGTCAACCAGTCTGTTCTGTGGCCTTCCATACTGAAGAGAATTTATTGCTAAAATCTAAGGCATACAGCACATAGCAAATGCCACGGGGAAAAAAATAACACAAGTACGTCAAAGTAACAAATCCACCAGCCACATGGCAATGAAAGTTTGCTGAGATGAACAGGTCGTTTTCTACTGACGTAAAGCAAACACCGAAAAATCAAACAAGCTGGTTGAGTTGCAGAAAAATTGCCCAAAGTCGAATCCACAGAAAGACGCTTCTTCCTTGTTTCTTTCAGCGACATGATGTTTGTATGAAAATATTTGAGGATGGGAATTATCGAAAGCTACTGTTTGTATCAACAGGTCCCTCAAAGTACCGAATCAGAGTGCGGGGCTGCAGGGCATACCACGCGTTTATGACCTGCACCAAGAGCACGGCCAACAAAATCCAACATCAGCCTGACATTAAAAACCCCTCTTGTTCAGAAAACTTAGCAAATAGTCATACTGTTGCAATAACTTCCATTACGGTAATTTCCTTCTAGCACGACTACAATCCACATGAGGCAAAAGAGGAGAAAAAAATTACCTATTATTCTGGAAACAGTCAGACTGGAGATATTTACATGTCTATCAGAAACTGGGGATTTGTGACTATGTTCCTCCCAATATCTGCAGAGACAGACCTCACTGGTTTAGTGAAACCGTTCACTACCCTCAATTCCTTCCTTTTTTCTTTTCTGTGGTTATAAAAAAGGAAGAGACAAGCTGATGCTCAGAGGGTTCAGTATTTCACAGCTCTGGCCACAGGACATTAATTTTAAGAATGTCTTTCAGAGCTTGATCTTTTATTATTATATAAATCGACTCGTGGAGTCTCTTGACGTAGACTGGTGTGAGAGCAGGAGCAGCCGCTCTTCCCTGGGGTTTGCTATTATGAACACTCCTCTATCGTGATTAAGAGATCAGGAAACAGAGATTTAATTTAGTGGTCCAATTAAGGTTTGAACCCAGACTATAAAAGACGGGGCTATTGATCGTTCTTAGGGTAGTGTTGAAGCCTACCCGCTGTGCGTGGTGCGACACAAACCTGCGCGTTTCAAAGCATCCTCGGAGCCGCGCAGCTCTAAGCAACTGAAATCCCTTGTTATGACAGCACCGAGGGAGAAATAATAAAGGAAGCAGGAATTAGTTTTCATATTATGTGTTAATAAAGGTATAAGTTGGCTCTTAGGCTATAGCTCTATCACTGACATCTTACTTGCATTATCCTGCTTTTTGATTCCTGAAAACGGAAAGCTGACGCTTCTGAAATGAGACTTTTCCAAAATAAGGATGGGTCAAAGGTTTCCAATTCCTAAATTTGGAACAATTTCACCATTCATTCCCCTGCTGCAAGAAAGAAGCCAGAAAGAGGAGTTTAATAGAAGTATCGCACACCCTATTCACCTAATTTCTTTTGCTCGATTCACACGTCTCATTTGAAGTTTGAAGTGCCTACTAAGCTAAAATTTCACCGTTTAAAAAAATCACGATTCCCGTAGGAGAAGCAACTCTTCTGTTCCTCTACTTAAGTTTTCAAATGAGAATTAAATTGGAAACCAAACAGCTTTGAAGTATTCACGCAGCAACCTGGTTTTTGAATTTTCTTTTTTTTTTTCCAAGTTTTTCTCCTTAAGAAGTGCCTTTGATTTGGGTAACTCGATTTCACTAGTTTTCTGTACCAACTGTCCCATCGCTCTTCTCCAGTGAAAGAGGAAGGTGTATGTTAAAGAGCTTTCCCGAAAGCACCGTGGACATCAAAGAGGGAAGAAAAAAAATAAAAAAGCAGGAAAACCGGAATACTCACGGAGCGTAAAGCCAGGTGGGAGAGATATTTGTTGATCTTCCTACGTGAGCAGCCTAACGAGTTTCAAGCCAGCAATTACATCCCATTAGTGTGACGATTCCAAATTTTACGAAGCAATTGGTAAATTCTAATTTCACCACGTTCACACACTAAAAGTAGCAGATTTTTCAGCTGAACGTGGCCCCTGATAAGCAGGTCAGGTCACACCCATTTCGCTGCCGCATAAACCTTTTTCTTCTTTGCTGAGCGCACGTATTGGATTATTTGAATAAGCAAATGCCTGGCAAACTCAAAAAGTCTTCTCTATAGATCCTCGTTGAAGAAAGTTTAGGTATAAAAACACTTCACCAAGATATAGAAAATAATAAAAAAAATATTTTCAATAAATAATCACACGCCAGGAATAAAAAGCCGTGGTAGCAGACGTAATTAATACATGCGTTACAGTCATCATCATTCTGCCAAACGGAGAAAAATGTGAAAAATTCGATTAGTTTCCTCCTTATCCCTAATTTATACAAGCAACAGCTGACATAATGTAGGGCAAAGCAGAGGGAAGTAATATGCTTTCTTCTTTTACGGGCAATGCAATATGAACATTGACAATAATAACAATTAATCTGACTACGTACAGCCTACAAAAAGGTAGAGAGAAAGTATAGTCACGAAAAATAGAATGTCACGCACGCCATCAAATAACATGGGAGATATTACAAAGATGTGCAATTCTATAAAAAAGACCCCAAAAGGAAAACATTGCAAGAAAAATTTAGCCATTTTATTAAAAGCCATTCTCAGATAAGCAGCAACCTCTGTTCTGCAAATGAGCTAATATTTATCTCTGCAAAGCCAAGCACTCAAGGATTAGACCAGTACCCGAGCACAAGGCACACGCTTAATTGTGCGCTAAAATAGGAGAAAAATTTCATGGCAAATGTTTTTATAATTTACTTTTTGACCTGGAGTTACTGGTTTAATCAGAGAAGTTTGACAGGGCTCTGACAATTTTCCTTAGAGCAATTAGGGCCATCATTAATAAAAAAAAAAAGGCTGATAAACTTGAAGTTGTTAGACTCTGAGTGGACATTACTCCATATTTTAAAAAACTAGCTACGTGGTTTCATACGCAGGAATATAAAATACACAGCTACTTACATCTATTTTCAAAGTTCAGAGACTTTCTTAGGAAAAAGGCACGTTAAAAGACCAGTTACGAGAAATGCCTTTTTCCCCTCATCCAGCGTTGAATTTGCTAATCAAAGCTACCCGCAGCTGATAACCGCTCAATTATTGCAGTAGCAATACAATGTTTCTACAGAAACTCACACATTACAACTTAAAGACAGTTTTTAAACCAGTAAAATCTTACACTGAGCTGAAAAAGCGCAGTTTCAAGCAACATCATGTACTCTTACTCTTAAAGAACTGTCGTATTTTCACTCAAGAAAATCCCATTGGACTATAAGAGGGGACAGGAGTAGAAAAATTACAATAACAACACAGAAAACCTTAAAACAAATGTTTTTATGGCTGGGGAGGTGAAAGTTCCCAAATACAGCACCGCATATCAGAGTGGACGGAATTTTTGTTGGTAGCTTATGAAAGATCAATTGGCTCAACAAAATGAAGATACTGTTGAAGAGTGCAAAGAGAAAGAAGGGTTTCAGTCTCTTCTCAAATGAAAGAAGGCAGATTTGGGGAACCAGAGTGATCCTTTACTACTGAAGTATTGATATTTAAGCACACTAATTATAACTCTATTTTAAAAAAGTGTAACACTCAACATTGAGCTACTCCAGTGCCCAGCACCATACTCCAGAATATCCTTCAGCACTCATCATAATCAGTTTCAAGGTTGGCTGACCAGTGAGAATTACAGAATGGTTTATGTTGGAAGGGACGTTCAAGATCACCTTGTTCCACCCCCCTGCCCTGGGCAGGGACACCTCCCACCACACCACGTTGCTCCAAGCCCCGGCCAACCTGGCCTTCAACACCTCCAGGCATGGGGCAGCCACAGCTTCTCTGGGCAACCTGGGCCAGGGGCTCACCACCCTCACAGCAAACAATTTCTTCCTCACATCTCATCTCAATCTCCCCTCTTCCAGTTTAAAACGCTTCCCCCTCGTCCCATGGCTCCCCTCCCTGCTCCAGAGTCCCTCCCCAGCTTTCCTGGAGCCCCTTGAGGGACTGGAAGGGGCTGGAAGGTCTCCGCGGAGCCTTCTCTTCTCCAGGCTGAACCCCCCCACCTCTCTCAGCCTGTCCTCCCCGCAGAGGGGCTCCAGCCCTCCCAGCATCTCCGGGGCCTCCTCTGGCCCCGCTCCAACAACTCCGTGTCCTTCTTGTTCTGAGGACTCCAAAGCCGAAGGCAGCACATCGGGTGGGGTGTCCCCAGAGCAGAGGAGAAGTTGGGTTCCTATCTATTTCTGCTTCTTCCAGCCAGCAGGACAATCAGCAGTACGTCTCACACTTCGCTCTCCTAACGCATATATCAGGGCTACGATGACACTCAAGTACAACATACCACACCCTACAGCATGCACAAGTCTCTGACCTGTATCCTTTTTAAACACACCTCTTTTTCTTAATTCCGCTTGACTCCTGTGAGCATCAGGAAGATGTCGGAAACCTCTTTCTTCACATCATTCCCTGAATCTCACCGAACTCTCTACGACAGCCAAAGAAATGAACAAAACCTGACATTGATATAATTACATGCCATCTTTAAGTCAAGCCACCTAACAGGGAAAAGTGATTTTAGGGGCTCACACAGCCCTGCACGTGAACAGCTGTGGTGATAATGTAGGGGAGAAAAAAAAAAAAGAAGATAGTTTTTCTAGTCCCATAAAAGTAATTTAATGTTAAATTTGCGTGTCTAATTAGCGAGGTGTATGGCAGCCTCTAGTGGTATCTGCCTGCGTAGAAAACGGCAAACATACCAATATATGAAGCTATAGGAAAAGCTTTTGCCTTAAGGAATCAGTCGTCTTCTTGTCACTAATTTTTATTGGAATGACACGGTGATGACGTGTCAGAGTTGAGCTGCTCAGGGAAAGACTCTCCGTTTCCAAGTGTCATATATACGACAGCGGGCTGGCTGTAGAAAAGCTGAATATCACGAAAGCTGTCTCCAAATGACTTAATGGAATTAACGCCAACTGCCCTGCGGATTTAAGTGACAAATCCAATATCTACACTAATATGCCGGTTAGGTGTGGCGCTTTACTTTTTGGTAATTGTAGAATAGAAACCGAGCAAAGGAAAAAACCTACCCTCATGGCAGGTAACGCTCCGCCTGGTTGTACTTTGGTCCTTAGAGACTACACAGCCACCTCTGGCAGTCATTTGTGACAATGACGACACCAACGCGCATTGTATTTTTTTTTTTTTTTTATAATAATTTAAAGGTACTACCAATGTCAGCGCTCCGCAAAGACACAGCTAATTAAATAGCTGTGTGCAATTAAAAACAAACCAGTGGTAACAGCGGATAGAGATGGGACGGTCGGCAAAGTCAGGGCAGCCTGGAATAGAGGACGTCCAACTTGAAGTGAATACTGCCCTGGATCTTATTATAAAACATCTATTACATCTATTTTTACTTCCAGCAGCTGCTTGGGATAGATTTATACAAATCCGTCAATTTTCATGCTTGCTGGGATGCGATACAAATTACCCAACATTATGAAGTTGTATTTTACTCCTCTCTTAAGTAGACTATATTGAATATTCTCAGCTAATTCTTTCATAGAAAATAGTCTTCAGAACGTAAAACAATTGGCAGTCTCTGCTCAGAATAGGATTAGGAAAAAGCCTGCATGGAAATGGAATTACTTCTCACATTAAGGAAGGAATCATTAGAGCATCTGGTGAGGCTTAAATTATGACTGTTGTATTGCTAAGCAGATTTTAGCTTAAGTGTTTCACAGCTACTTAATTTAAAAACCTACACCCTAAACTACTTTATGGAATATAAAGCACCATCTTCTTTTTAGGCTTTTCCTTCATAGAAAGTGCTTTTTTATTATGGATACTGTGGTTTATTCTCTCAGAGACGCTTGCACTCTGATGGTATTTCTATATATAGATATATAGAATAGGAATTTCAATATATATGTTGAATAAGAATATATAGGAAGCAGAATAGGAATTTCAATATATATGTTCTACTTTGGCATCACGGAGCAAGCTGGGTCCATCGGTGCTGGCTAAACTGAATAACAGTGTCTAAGAGACTTCATAAAGCAGGAAAATGAAGGAGAATGTGTGCCTCAAAACATCGATCTCTTAAGAAATACATGTATTCCTATTGCCTTTCTTGATAACTGAAACTTTCTAAGCAATCTGTGTATTTTGAGAGGAAATCAGGTTAAAATACTTCCTTTATAGTGTTTGATCCTGCCAGGGAACCCAAGGTTGTAAAGATCTTGAGAAGAAAATGCCACCATGGGAGCAGTAAAGTCACAGGGGACTTCGACAGGCTGCCCCTGGAACTGACTCTTGCTTCCAGCCTGACCATTTTACAACAGATTTTAATACATTTTTTATAGTAGGGTCTTTTGATTTATAAGCAAACATGATCATAGCAGCAAATGAAATCCCAATCTTGGTGGCCATTGTCCCAATGTACAGTTTTCTACCTGCAGAATAACAACATCTTCTTTCCCTAACCCTCCTCTTGTTTTTCTGGTTCTGGTTCAAATTTCAAGTCACCTCCTTCCTTACGATTTCCACTATATAAATAATATGGAGCGTCTGGCTACAAGAAAGCAGAGGCTTAAAAATAATAATGTGGAATATCTTTGGACTATGTATATTATATATGAAAGGAGGCTGTAGAGAGGTGGCGATCGGTCTCTTCTCCCAGGTAACAGGTGATAGGACAAGAGGAAATGGCCTCAAGTTGTGCCAAGGGAGGTTTAGATTGGATATTAGGAAAAATTTTTACACTGAAAGGGTTATTAAGCATTGGAAGAGGCTGCCCAGGGAAGTGGTGGAGTCCCCATCCCTGGAGGTATTTAAAAGACAGGCAGACGTGGTGCTTAGAGATATGGTTTAGTGATGTTTTTTGTCGGTGTTGGGTTGATGGTTGGATTTGATGATCTGAAAGGTCCCTTCCAACCTAGACAATTCTATGACTCTATGATAAACATATATCATGTTGCTTTTTCGTTTTGCTTCCTCAGTTGATCAGTATGTCCATTTTCTGTACTTATCCTTACATTATTTCCAACCATAAAAATATAGCTCCAACCCTGCCAGCACCCGATGGTTGAGATAGCCAGCATCCTTCTCAGGATCCTACCATTCCACAGCTGGTTGGATATTGTTTGGTTATTATTTGTAACGCTGCCCAGCTCAGATCCCGTGTGAAGTCCCTCTGCTAAAAGCCATACGGAAACCAACCAATAGTTGCTACCAAGAGCTTACATCTTTGGAAGAACTAAGAGTTTTGAATATACCAGTGCTACATGTTTGCTCTAAGATCTCTCTTTCTCTTTGGCACATTTCAAGTGTGGCTTTGTTGGTCCTTCACACAATGTAACAGAATTTTTTCCCCTATTTTCTGCCATTCACCTCTTTCCCCTCCTTTCCGCATGCATCCGTGCCAAGCAACAACAGAGGTCTGTCTGCCTTCAATAAGAAAATCAGCACAATTATTTCACAACTAAAATTCAGCAGCAATGTTAAAGTCACGTTTTAGCTACGCACGTCTGGAGAGATGATGAATAAAGCACCCAAATATCCCAACAGATTGTTGAAATGTTGTGTACATGGAGTGCAAGAGAATTTCTGGGCATTGTACATCCTTCCTTGGGTCTTGAGACAGGTCTTAACCATCAGGGAGTCAATCTGCCTCCAAGATGCTATTATGGATGGTGAATACCACATGTGAGAAGGCTGGAAGAAGCTGGCATAGGGAGGAGCCTCCCAGCACAAAACCGCTCCTCAACATTTCCGAGTTGAAAGGTTGAGATGAGACGTGTGTGCAAAGGTATTGAGGTTGTTGCTTCTCTAGTGATGGCTGCCACCTCTTCCGATGAGCCAGCACACGACACGCTTAGCCATTTCATAACCCAATTAAATCAAAATAACCCAGCTGAGCTCACTTTGAACCATGAGTTTGAATTTTCAACAGCAGATGTCCATAAACTCAGAGCATTTTGACAAAAGCCAAGACATACAGCTAGATAACTGAGTGGCGATAACAGTTGGCTGTAATAAGACTAGCAAGATAACCTCTTCCTGGCCCAAATATAACCAGAGGAACACATCTCGCTTTGGTCTGCAGAAACAGCAGTAGAATAAAATGGAACAAAATCAGAAACTGGCAACACAGGAAAAAGCTCCGACGTGGAAACCGAAAGTATCACACTAAAAACCAGACAAAGTTTTTGAGCATCAAGGTGGTGTATCCCACACCGCACCAGGATCTACCATTTCAGAGGCCAACTTTCGCAAATGCTCGGAAAACCCAGATTCCACATCTATGATTTGAGAAAGAAAGAGAGCAGGTATTTAAGACAATGTCTGTGATACGTAACGGGAAAAGAGCTCAAATACTGAACCCTACTTATCCCTGCCAAGGGTATGAAAAGAGGGCGAGTGTCAAGCAGGGAAAAGGTAACGGCAGAAGGCTTTCATCCTGGTTAACTGTCCAAAATTTTGCAACCAACCATTTCCAAAAGAGAAGGAGCTCGGCGAGAATTAAATCCTGAAGAGCAGCAGTTTAAAGAACAAGCTGTACCTCTCGTTAACCCAGTCCTTTACAAAGCGTACAGGCACGCAATTATCATTTGCTTCTTTTTGGCACGCTGTCTGTACTCGACAAGTACTGTAACAGTTTCTTCCCGGTCCCATTAAGAAGGACCTTCCCAGTTTCCCTTGGAGCAGGGATGGCTGCCAAGAGAAGGATGCCCGAGGCGTGATTACCTGCCTTTAACAAAGTGGGCTGCAGCAGATAGAAAATAGGAAGGACCAACTTCAATATTGCCTTCTCTAAAGTTATGGCCCTGGTTTAGAATCAGAGAAGATATTGACTATTTATTACTATCCAGGCTAATAAAATTTATCAGTTGAAAAAGCAGGGGTGTAGGTTTTATTGCCCAAATTTTCGGGGCCTCGTCACAAAACGATCATCGCGTTCTGTCTGATTTAACGAATCCATCTTTTGCCAAATACGCAGGAAGAAGTAAAGCAAGTTGAAAATCCAGCCTGCGTAGTACTTGAGAACCAGCACTCAGTGCGTTTTTATAACAACATGATACATGACTTAAAAGAAAAAGCATAATTCACACAAATCCCTAAAAAACCTTCCGGTGTGAAAGCAGCTACTGACCTGTTCTGTTAAGAGAATCAAAAGTCGGAAGTTTCTCAGACAGAGAAACTGGTATTTTATGTGCATTCAGAACAATTTCAAGTACAAAGCAAATAAGATTTACTCCAGGATTATTTAGTTATTCTATTATCATTCCAGCTATTTAGTTCATCAGTACCTATTAAGGCATAAAAAATTCAAGTTCTTCTACTCCTGAGTTTCAGCAAAGATGAGTTTCAAGAGAAGTCTTTATATTTACCTGATGATCCGCTGAGCAGCGTACTGATGAAGGGAGCGGAACTGTGCTGACATATTTGCTAAGGCAGCCAGGCAATTTGTATGAAGGTATTTGTCCTGTCAGAAAGGAGAGGAAAGCAAAAAAAAAAAAAAAGACACATCAAACTGTCCTTTTGATATACACCGACACCTACCGCGGGCACCATTCAAAAGACTGCGTAATAATATATGTTCCTTTAAAGGACTTGGTCGAAAGCACATAGCAGAAATGCAAAGTGTATATACGCGGTGATGGTTTCAATATGTTTTCTTAAAATTTAAGGCTTCTAAAAGAGTGAT
This sequence comes from Stercorarius parasiticus, assembly GCA_013396915.1. Taxonomy (NCBI): domain Eukaryota; kingdom Metazoa; phylum Chordata; class Aves; order Charadriiformes; family Stercorariidae; genus Stercorarius; species Stercorarius parasiticus. The sequence goes on from VWZL01003625.1 coordinate 162,150, forward strand.
TGGTTCATACAGATTTCAGAGCGTATGTGTGTATACGTATACACATGTATGTACATCGCAGAAACATTTAGGTTGATGTCTTCATATCTTTAGCAATGTTGATTTACAATGGCATCATAGATGTAACAAATATAGAAAGATATTCTCCTCCTCCTCTCCTTTCCTCTCTCTCCTTTTTTGTATTTTCTGCTTCATAACTCATCTCCTTATTAACTCTTTCAAAGCATTCTATACATCCCACAACTATAACCATAAGATACTTCGGAGTTCTGGTCCCCTTGGCAGCAGCCCTGAAAGCATTTGACCAGATAAGCATTTAAACGATGGCCCTTATCAAAGTCAAGGGCTTTCCCAGAACCAAACTTGTCCATTTATCCAACCCAATAGGGATTTATTTCCCTATTTAAGCCTGAAATATGCATTTACATAACATAACCGATTCCATATCCTACAAATATATGCCGTGAACGTCCTCATTTTTTCCGATTCTTCTGATCATATAAGTTAAATCCTTAAGTTTTCCAGTTTAAAATATATTTAAGTGATTTTTTTTTTTTGGCTACTTTTGAAGTAAAAACCTCTGTGCCTTTAATTGTTGAAAATATTCAAAAGCGTATGATACCATGCTAAGATGTTTGAGATGAGGTATAGAATCGTATGCTTGAAAAACGCACAAGACGAAACCATTTGATATGAGGCCCTGAAGTTGAACCAGGTTTGTTTTGCTGGAGCTCAAAAAGGTTTTATAGCCCGTGGTCCTACCTCATAAAAACCACTGGCAATAAGTAAGAGCTGAAATTCCCATTTCTGAGTAATTTAAGAGAGGCAAACAACCTATAAGGAATCATTTCTTCTCATGAAACCGAGGAATTTTTCTCTTCTTATCTGAAGGTGAGTGCCTGAGTTATGGTCTTTAGAGAATCCTACTCAATGAACTGGACAATCATCCAGAAATTGCGTTACAAGTTCAGAACCACTTAACATTGCTCTTGGTTAATAGCTAATAAATCTTCCCATTTCCTTCCCTCCTGTAAATCCAGATGCCAACTGGTTGCAACAGGATGAAGAACATCCCACACCCTGTTTGAAATGGAATTCATGCTGTTGGAAGCTAGAAAGCCACGCTACGTACGTTAAGTGCTCCACCTAACTCTTACCCTTGTCCGTGTCATGTTGTACTGGATGGTTCTTATCACGACTAGTATCAGGAGACTCCCAAGTGAGATCTCTGTTAAGACACGCTCAGCATACCAAGTGATATTTTTCAATATCTGGAAAAAAAAAAAAAAAAAAGAACAAAGTTCTTCAGCATTTTGGTCTGAATAAGAAGACAGAAAGTTGTCTGGACTCTCACTTTCCTTAAGGTAGGTAAATGAGCTTCCAGCCTCCAATGTGACAAAACCTATTGCACTCTAAAGCAAGAATAATAAAAAAAAAAAAGAAAAAAGACAGACTTCTGCAGTATTATCACCTAGTAGATCTCATCAACTTCATTGCCAGTCACGTGGAAACACACCAAGTGTAGAAAGCTGATTAAATTTGGCAATTCCCTAATTTCTATACCCTGTGCCACCGCACTCCTATATTCTTTTTGATCTTACCCTTTACACTTAATAGTCCAGTTCCACCCTAGACACCTGAATAATGTTGCCAATTCCTTCCCACCTTCCCTCATTGCCCGTCAGGCAAGAGGCAGCACGTACCGGCTCTGACTGATCGGCAAGAGCACACATGCTGAAGGACGCCGGGCAGATCAACAGGTTAAATGTTGACTTTGCACTGAAGCCTTTCTCTTGCCAGAGGTGAGGTCTCTTCCCTCAACAGGTTAGAGAAAGTCATCACCGGGGTTAAAAGCTTCGTATCTATATCTATTGGCATTGGTAGGACAAGAGGAAATGGCCTTGAGTTGGGCCAGGGGAGGTTTAGGATGGATATTAGGAAAAATTTCTTCACTGAAAGGATTATCAAGCATTGGAACAGGCTGCCCAGGGAAGCGGTGGAGTCACCACCCTTGCAGGTATTTAAAAGACGGGTAGATGTGGTGCTGAGGGACACGGGGTAGTGGTGGACTCGTCAGTGCTAGGTAGATGGTTGGACTCGATCTTAAAAGTACCTTCCAACCTAGACAATTCTATGATTCTATCTTCCAGTGCTCTCCACTATCAGGGTGGATGAAGTTTACCACCATTTCTGAGTTTATCGCAGAAGGAGAATCAATCCACTCTTTTCTCTTACAATATTCAGCTGACAAACCTGGTGCAATACAGCAAACATTAGCACAACCCCCCCGCTATTTTAAAGGACTAGGTAAAATGAGTTAACAGGTACTGCCGTGAAAACATGGAGAAGATACTCTACCAATTCAGGTTTCTTCTGGATCAAAACAAAAATATGCTTAACAAGGACTATTCCACACAAAGCAATCACTCCGTTTAACTTCATATTCGATATATTATCATAGAATCATAGAACGGTTTGGGTGGGAAGGGACCTTAAAGGCCATCCAGTTCCACCCCCCTGCCCTGGGCAGGGACACCTCCCACCACACCACGTTGCTCCAAGCCCCGGCCAACCTGGCCTTCGACCTCTCCAGGGATGGGGCAGCCACAGCTTCTCTGGGCAACCTGGGCCAGGGGCTCACCACCCTCAGAATGAAAAATTTCTTCCTAATATCGCATCTAAATCTCCCCTCTTTCCGTTTAAAACCGTTCCCCCTCGACCTATTTTATATTGATATTAAGTGTGTTTTGTTGCAACTTGATGTTCGTTTAAAAAAGATGCAGATGTCTTAAAAAATCCAAACCCTAACCGCCTCAACAATCAACTTTACTAATTAACCTCTTCTCTTAAAAAGTTATACGAAAACACTTCTGACTACAGCCCTTCTTCCCACCTCTCCTTTGGATGAGTGAAAAGAATTGCCACCCTTCATGTTACATCATTTCTGCTGTTAGAATTCCCTCTTCCTCCCACTAACAGGCTTGCTCAGCAAAACCTCTTCCTTCTGTGAGAGAGGATGGAGAAGTAGCAACCAATTTCCTACGAGGAGATGGAGAGAATTGGCCACTGAATGACTTGAAGAAGACAAAGGGAAAGGCAATGCTGGGAACTACTCCAAGCTCCTCCTGATTTTATACCATTTATTCCTTCTGTCCGAGACATACATATTCAGGGGGCTGGAGCCCCTCTGCTGGGAGGACAGGCTGAGAGAGTTGGGGGGGTTCAGCCTGGAGAAGAGAAGGCTCCGGGGAGACCTTCCAGCCCCTTCCAGTCCCTAAAGGGGCTCCAGGAAAGCTGCGGAGGGACTCTGGAGCAGGGAGGGGAGCCATGGGACGAGGGGTCATGGCTTCAAACTGGAAGAGGGGAGACTGAGATGAAATCTGAGGAAGAAATTGTTTGCTGTGAGGGTGGTGAGCCCCTGGCCCAGGTTGCCCAGAGAAGCTGTGGCCGCCCCATCCCTGGAGGGCTTCAAGCCCAGGGCAGGGGGGCTGGAACTAGATGGTCTTTAAGGTCCCTTCCAACCCAAACCATTCTATGGTCTATCATGATTCTATGCACCCAACAGTTCCTCTCACGGCAAAATCTGCAGTCATGACAGACCTATATGTGATTAACCAGAAACTTTCAAAATAGCAGAATTAAAAAGGAAAAAATAAAACTTTTTTAAAAAAAGTATTCTCATAGGACTCCTCCTTTGGGACGGAAAAGAAGCCACCACCTTCACATATCTGTTTTTCTCGGTTTCCCCCCAGCATGATGCCCCTCTAAGTGCCCGGCTGCCCAGGCCACCCATCACGGTCCTCGCTTTGTGACCCCTCCACCACAGAGCACCCCAAGCCGAGCTCTGCAATGGGTACCATGGCTTTTCCCATTTGTGACCGGAGTATTGCTGACAAAAATCACAGTATTATTTAACACAAGGCGCTAGAGGATATTATATTTCTCTTAGTGTTATGTAGGATCCTACGGTAAGTAATACTTAATAGTCAAGACATAATTACAGGTACATTGTATCAGAACTCCTAGTCAATAGATTCTAACGCAAAACCCAAGTGGAAAAAAAAAGACTCCTACGGCGCTTATTCTAGACAAGGGTATTACTCCATAAGTACTATATTTAAAATGCCTTTTATTTTTTTAAACATTTTTTAACCTTCCAGGCTCTGCGAACTCCACATGCACGTAACATTTCTTTCATTTACCTCCCACCCTCGTTCTCACCTTAACGCTGTGTCTCCTGAAGCTCTTTCACAGTACGAGAGACATTTGAAATAGCATCTTAATTAGGATTCACCAAGCTCTCTCCTCCCTCACTTTATTCCTAGCACACCTGAAAGCTTCCCTTCCATGAAGTATTTCAGGGAAGACCACATTTGCCTAAGCCGAAGGATCTTGAGGGTTTTTTGATGAACCTCCTCAAAAGGAGGAACCTCCTGAAAGGATTCTTACCCATTTATGCTTTGAAAATCGTGCATACAAAGGCCTACGCGAGAAGAGGTACATCCCAAATATCATTATAGACTAGATATTCTAAAATAAAAAAAAAAATAAAATATAGTGACTGAAGGCACATTTGGTAGGCTCAGGAAATTCATGTTAGTAGGTAAACTGATGAAGTTTAAGATGGAGAACTCATTTCTGTACCATATATGAAGAGATAAAATATAAGTTCAGATCTTGAAAATAATTAAAAAAACCACAAACGACAACATAGTTCCCTTATCACATGCTACCTAGAACCTGGCGTTTTGTCAGCACCTTCCAATTTCCCAGAGGGGAGCTGACGTGAAGCCAATGACTATAAAATAACGATGGGAAAACCACTGTTTAATAGTAGCGCAGCGCCAGCTACAGTGACAAACATCCCCAGCAAGAGGCTCAAGTGTGACAATTTCTGGTAAACACCTTTTGCTAAAAGGACAGAAAAATAAGAACAGGGGGCAGAGACTTGAGATGCATTTAAAGGAAGAATGGTGAAGGCTGAGAAACAAATAGGAAACGGGAAATCACGCCAAGAAAGGTTTGCAGATACAGAAGGCAGTGAGTGGATGCGGAAATAGGTGTAATTTCTGATTGTAACAAGTCACTAATGCTATTTTAAGACAAAGCGGTGATGGTTTAAACGAAAGCAAGTCATCCAAGGAGCTTCGGTAAACAACGGAAACTAGTCAGGATGGACTAACAGGAATAGCCGGAAGGACAAAGAAAAATCCACATGTATTTTCACAAAACAGGCAACTGAAAAGTTAAAAAGCTGCTAATTGTGTAAGTAACGGATCACACATATGAACTTCGGTGCAAGAAGTTCTTCTGCTAGAAGAGAACTTGGTCATCCCGAGGCTGCTAAGCATAAACCCCTGACCAGATACAGCAAGTTAGTGAGTTCCTTCACAACTGCAAAATGCTAAAATAAGCGTAGACAGTGACTTTGGTTGCAATTAATCAGCTGATTTCTTTAAAACAGCTTATTTGTGACTACGTGAATACATGTGTTTTCAAGAGAAGATTTTACATAAAGAAAGAAATGGACCATTTTGACAACAAAAAATACCTCAAGCCAAGCACTTGAACCTTCCAGAAGAAAAATACGCTATTATTTGAAGAACCGTATATGATTATTAAGTAATGGTTACAATCCGCAATATATAAATATAACAGGGATAAGTTGTGGTTGCACATTTCATTTCCTGACGTCCGAATGCTTGGAGGCATGAAAATTAAATGTACTTTTAGAAACAAAATGCAACAATGAAAATGGGTAGGATAAAATACTATTTGTTTTGACATCGCCCACAATGGAAATCCAAAGCAAGAGTACGTGAAGGGAGATAGTTCCAGATGCTTATTGAAAAGAAAGAATTTTACTCAATTTGCTCTAAAATGATACCCAAGGGTTGGTCTTTTCCTCCTGTCCGAGATAATATACACTTACCCAACAAAAAAGAGCAACTTACTGATTAAATCTTTAATAAGCTAACTCTTATAGTCTCTCATTTACGAGCAAAATAGCAAAGCAACCTCCTCCCACAAGTAAAACAAGGCCCACGTTTCTTGCGGCATTATTTTGTGGGACACATCCCTATACTTTGCCACTCAAAGTGGAAGTTCCTTGATTCCCACTATGATGGAGCTCAGGAGTCCCAGGTCCCATCATGCGCTCTCTCACAAAGGTTGTCCCCATGGGACAGGAGGAATGGGACTGAAACAAGTTAGATAACCTCAAGGAGGACCTCCAATGTCTCCAATCACATCTTCCTCATCCATCTGTTGTTCCCTTTGTTACGCACAAGCCTTCACCCTTCCCTTTCCCCCCTCCCTGCAGCTCATTCCCAGCTCCTTGCTGGGAATTCCTTCTCAGATCCTTCTCTTCCCAGCTTCCACTTCCCCCACCCACACCTTGCCCATTCCAGACTCTCATCACAAAGATGTCTGACTTCACCTTCTCCAGCATTTTGTCACTCTGTTCGTACTCTACCTCTTTTCTCATTCCTGTGCTCAGCAATCCCAAATCTTACCTCTTCCTCATTTAATTCCTATCTCACTCTCCCTCACTGCACCCATCCCATGTTCCTCATGAAGCCGGCCACAGCCTCCCTCCAATTTCTCCTAATCATTGTCACATCAGGTTCCTGTTCCTATACACTTTCCTCAGACATATAGATGTGGTGCTGACAGACACGTTTTAGTGGTGGACTTGGCAGTGTTAGGTTTATAGTTGGACTTGATGACCCTAAAGGTCTTTTCCAACCTAAATGATTCTATGTGGCTTCAACCAAGCAGTAACAGAAACATCACTGGGAGAAAAGTCCCATCCCACAGGAGCTGGAGGAAGCACTGAGACAAGCTCCAGCTTGTCCCTACGTATCTCAACTGACATGTGCTCCCTGGGCAAGGGAGGATGCAAACAGCGCAGCTGGCTCGGGGAACAGCTCTGCAGAAAGGGACCTGGGAGTCCTGGTGGGCAACAAGTTGCCCATGAGGCAGCAATGTGCCCTTGTGGCCAAGAAGGCCAATGGCATCCTGGGGGACATTAAAAAGAATGTGGCCAGCAGGTGGAGGGAGGTCATCCTCCCCCTCTACTCTGCCCTGGGGAGGCCACAGCTGGAGCACTGGGTCCAGTTCTGGGCTCCCCAGGTCAAGAAGGACAGGCAACTGCTGGAAAGGGTCCAGTGGAGGGCTACCAAGATGATCGAGGGACTGGAGCATCTCTGTGCTGAGGAAAGGCTGAGAGCCCTAGGGCTGTTCAGCCTGGAGAAGAGCAGACTGAGAGGGGGACCTCATTAACGCTCAGCAATAGCTAAAGGGCGGGTGGCAAGAGGATGGGACCAAACTGGAACATGGGAAGTTCCATCTGAACATGAGGAACAACTTCTTTCCTTTGGGAGTGGCAGAGCCCTGGAAGAGGCTGCCCAGAGAGGCTGTGGAGTCTCCTTCTCTGGAGATATTCAAAACCCTGCTTGGACGCATTCCTGTTCAACCTGCTCTGCGTGAACTCTGCTTTGGCAGGGGGTTGGACTAGATCATCTCCAGAGGTCCCTTCCAACCCCTACCATTCTGTGATTCTGTGAAAATGAGAATATTCAATCACCATGGACATCAGGCCACCTCCGGCTACATATCAGCTGTACAGCTGGAAATAGATTGCTCCACATCCCCCAGAGAGTTATAATTTGGTCAAATACAGTCAGATTATCAGCAGCAGAGCCCTAGCACAAAGGCTACCTGCCAAATTTCAAATTCCTAATGCAAAACACGAAGTTCCCACAGCTTGTTAAGTAACACGTTGACAGTTGTAACCATGGCCGAGACATGTTCATGCCTTAGTCTGGCTCCAGAAATGGTCAATGGCTCTCACTGAAACTTCAAAACCACCAGCACTGGAAAATGACATTCACCGAGACAACTATGCCTTGGAATAGTCCTCTTAAAAAAAAAAATTAAACCACCCAAAAATTCAAAGTTAAGAAGTTACACACCAGTCCCGGTCAGCTCTACTCTCCTCTCCCCCATACTGAAGAAAGCAACCATAGCGGGTAGGCAATGAAACACCTATTTAAAAAACAACAACAGAAACCACCACCTTCCCTCCCTTGGTTTTGGGTTTCAGAAGCACGAAACATGGAAGTACCCTAAATCTCAAAATCATCTACCTGAAATCAGTGCCACCATTTGAACAATCTCAGTGGTTTACAGAAAATATTAAAAAGGGGGAAAAAAAGCAAAACAAAAAGCTCAGAGCTGGGAAGGTCTTGCAAGAATAATTAAAAAAAAAAAAAATGAAGAGGTTTCGATTAATTACTCTTTTTAAACACCAGGCTCCTGGACACCTACAACTCAGGGGGCAAGAACTACAGATGCAAAGAAGAGGAAGGAACTCAGTTCTATATATACCGAGGACTGAGATTCTCAGTTTCCTCTAACTTTGCTTGTGGGATATTTGTTAACGCAATAAAAGTAAACACAGTCCAATTGTGATTTACAGTCTCTCACTATTTACTGCAGCATAAAGTACTACAGGTTACTGCTACGTAATTGACATCTGGTGTCATTTTATTTGTAATTTCATAAATCAAAGCAGAAAAACCTGAAATATTTTTCCCCTTTAGGGAATTCTTGCATTCACTCGTTTACTCTGCATTCATTTTAAACAAAAAAAAATGTTTCAGCAGTCAAAAGGAGCTTCTGTGGTTTCCTGAGCTTTTTTACCAGTCAGTATAATCACAAGATTTATAAAACTCTGCTTACCAAAATTAATCTTAAAAAAAAATTATCAATAAATAAATGTGGGTTAAATACCACAAAGGAAAATAGCCCATAAATGGACCATACAGTCCTGTTTCTTATACGAACCGTACACAGGACACACAGCAGCAGAGAGAAAAACAGCTTGACCTAAAATACATCAAATCCTTTTTTTTTTTTCTACTTTCCCCAAGCGATGGAGAAAAAAAATTTAATCCTGCTGTAATTGCTAAAATTTGATAAATATTTGCAGTGAATAAGAGTTTCATTCCAACTGTGTAACAGACGCTAAATGTTTTTACAGAATTTTACGGATGTTTTTACAGAATTGTACAGAAATACCTATACAGCTTTCCTTGACTCCATTCATTTTGCTGCCCTATAATACCCTCTCAGCCTTTGGGCGACGTGGAGTTAATATTTAAGAAAATATGAGACTAATTTCTTACTTCAGACTGGAGTTTTTGAATAGTAACTTGGTGGTTCATCCCTGGAAACATCCCTTTAAATAATTCAAAAAGATGGATATGGGGAAGTGATTTATCAGTATGATTTTCAAGCCTTTTTCCAAAGTGGGGCACTAACCACATTTATTCCCCATCACGGGATCTGTAGGAACCCGCTACCCACATATCCATTCCCCAACAGTTCACAAGCCAAGATGCAATGCTCATATTTGTATTTTGATATCCACATCCCTCTGCAAAGTTCAGGAATGCCGTAGATCAAGCAGATGAAGAAGGTAACTTGGTATTTTTTTCAAGTATAACAGAATGTGGGTTTTCTATAGATGAGGAATGCTTTCTAGAAAGAATACTTCAGAGTTGGTATCACAGTCCTCAACTCTCCTGTCTACATCTCCCCCTCTACTCTGCTCTGGTGAGACCCCACCTGGAGTACTGCGTCCAGCTCTGGAACCCTCAGCACAAGAAGGACACGGAGCTGTTGGAGCGGGTCCAGAGGAGGGTCACGAAGATGATCCAAGGGCTGGAGCACCTCTCCTATGAAGACAGGCTGAGAGAGTTGGGATTGTTCAACCTGGAGAAGAGAAGGCTCTGGGGAGACCTTACAGAGGCCTTCCAGGACCTGAAGGGGGCCTACAGGAAAGCTGGGGAGGGGCTGTTTGCAAGGGCAGGTAGCGCTAGGACGATGGGCAATGGTTTTAAATTAGAGCAGGGCAGCTTTAGATTAGACATTAGGAAGAAGTTCTTTACACTGAGGGTGGTGAGACACTGAACAAGTTGCCCAGAGAGGTGGTGGAGGCCCCATCCCTGGAGACATTCAAGGCCAGGCTTGATGAGGCTCTGAGCAGCCTGATCCAGTGGAAGATGTCCCAGCTCACTGCAGGGGGGTTGGACTAGATGGCCTTTAAAGGTCCCTTCCAACCCAACACATTCTATGATTCTGTGATCATGGTTCATTGAGGCAACTTTCGGAGCACACAGTTGGAAGTTTTCAATAAGGGGAGACCTCTTGCTCCATCGCTGCATCAAATCCACCCACGTGACACCAAGAGCAGTGAGGCAAGAAAAAGCCTTCAAATTCAATCAGAAAAGTACCACAAGGAGGGAAAAGCATCTGCTTTGCTGCCAAGTTGGCGCTCTCCTTCAGAGTGAAACATGCCCCCATCCACCAAAGGATGGAGAAAAGGGTAAGGGAAAGAATAGCAAGGAACAGAGGAGGACAGGAGGAAGAATTAAGGCTATTCCACACCTATCTTCCTCAATGTCATAGCACTTCTCTGGCTTTTGATGGTAAAACTTTCCATTTTCACAGCTTCTTCTGCAGCAGGGCTGACAGGAGAAGCTCACGCAGATGGGCCTGCAGGCTCAGGCACTTCACAGTCACCTCTCATTATCCAGCTAGGAAGCAAAACCAGCAAAAATCTGGCCACGTACCGCTTTTAATGAATGGATGCTTCTCTCCAGACACCACGGAGTGAGAAAACACAACCACAGAGTAAAAGAAAGAAGCAGTTAGTGAAAGCCTGAATTAAAATCAAACATTAAAATCGAGAAGGAGATGGAAGAAGCAAAGGCAGGACTGAGAAAATCAGTGCAGGGCAAAAGGAACAAAGCGGGGTTTTGGTTTTGTTTTTATTTAAATGGAAGTAGGAAACTAATACCCACATTGCACAGAAAACACTGGAAGTATTTTGGCAGGGTTAGCTGCAAAGGCAACAATTAAACTGGACAAGAAAACTTGACTGATGTTTTCATTCCATAGCTAGAGCCTCATTAACAATTTTAGGAAAATCTTCCGCTTTTACTTATCTGGTAAGGAATTTATTGAAAAGACCACGTGTAAAGCCTTTAAAATGAATGAAGAATGATGGAGGAAGAGACTGAGGCAGGAGTGAAGCCTTGTCTGCTGTGCTCTAACCCTCAACAAGCTCTATTTATGAGAGCAGATAAATGACTTAGTGATATGGAACCCAAAAATACCCATCACACACGTACGGTGTGTATATATTGGTTCAAGGCACATGAAGGTGAGACAGACAAAACCTTCAGGAAAACGTTGTTTCAACCATCTGCAAAGTTGATGCTCCTCCTAAAAGCTGCTTCCCAAAAGGTACTCCCAGGGAATTACATATAAGCATCATCTCCTTCTTGCTTCCTACGTACACAGCTATAGGAAATAATCTGAAAGTTCAGAGAGTAAATATTCTAACGCTTGGCACCAACAAAAAAATGCCAGCTCGCTCCAAAACAGGCCGGAAATTTACCTGGAAGAACGGCTCTCTTTAGATACCTTGACACTTGCTTCCAGCTTTTTGCATTTCATTAATTTCACATAACTCCAAAAGAGAGTTTCCGTGTCCCGGTCAAAAAATTAAATAAAATCAGTGCAGGTACCTTCTGCATTATCACAGCTTTAGAAGCTAGGAAACCAGAACATAATTATCCAAGGTATTCTCCAGCACAGATGGTGAAGGCCCATCAAAGCTAGTCAAAATTTGGACCGTATTATACGGACAACATAAAAAAGATATTAATCTAGCAGAAAGACAGACAAAGAAGTGCCAAGTAAGGAAGTAACATTCAGTCTGGAAAATAAAACTCCAACTAAAAGTTCCTCTCAGCTGCATCAAACCAGTTAAGCAAAGGTTTTCAAGAGAAATAAAAAAGGTTTGTCTCTGTTCTGGTCCCTCCGCTACCATGGCAAACACTCAGCATCTTTGAGGCAGCCTGCCTGGCTATTACTACGTTAATTTGCAACAGGAACCACCAAAAAAAGACAGAAAGAGAGGTATATGCAGCATCTCCCCCCTACAAGAGGGAGCACATTTGTTCACTTTACTCAGAAAATGACTCTTCTAACTTCAGGGTACTAGTCCTTACGAAAGAAATACGTATATGCCACCAAATCTGGATGAACACAGCTTCTGCTGAGAAAACCGATACGCAGACTTATCTTTTGAAAAAATAACTATTCAAACGATTTTTAGAGCTGAAGAATTATTCACCAAAACAACAACTCACCACTTCATGAATGGATCGGTTGAAGCCATCGTCCTCAGTAAGGATCAGCAAGATGATAAGAGCCATGTAAACGTGGTGTGAATTCCTTTCTTCAACGTGATACAGAATTTCAAGAATTGGCAGAACCTTTAGGGAAGGCAAAAACGTGTGCATTAGTTTAGTCTTCAAATGCCTCAGACAATAAAGAGAGGAGACACTAAACCTCCCGTGTATCACCCTGCCCGTAACAATATCATAGCAATTCCTCCCTCTTGAAATAACCACCCCTAAATAGTGACGTACAGCGTTGAAACACCTTCCATCTGTTTTATTCTGCCTCCACAAGAAAGTCTAAACAAATTCTTTCTTGTGGCCGGACAAGGAATTTCAATTCCTAATAAATGAGATTTCCAGCCATACCAGTTACCATCGGCTCTGAAAGCTTTAGTTCCCCTCTAGACTATGGGAAAATAAAACTGTTAAGTAAAATTTTCACCAGTTCAAGCAGGAAAACAATTGTTTCTAATCATTTGTGCTACCACAAGCCTGGTCTGAAAGGACTTTCATCATCAAATACAGCCAGGCATATTGGAGCTGAGGTGCACAGAGGCATTTTGAGACCTGAAACTCAAATCCCATTTTGGTGTGCGGAGGTAATCCCAGCAAAAGAACCAGTCTGGGTTGGATTAAGACTAGAAAAGGCCTGTTTTTCCAATTCCAGACAAGCTGCAGCCAAAGAGAACTGACATTAGGATGAGAGTTCAGCCCAAGGTCTTGCAACATTTCCACCAGGATGAACAGCTTAAGCCAAAGTCTTGCAATAATAATGAAAATGAGATTTCATTGCAACAGCAGGCATACCTGAATGCTAGTCTAAAGTTAATCCAGATGCAAACGTTGTCTCTCTACCAACTGAAAATTAGCTTTCCACTGGCTCAGTACAACGTGGCTTCCCCGGGCTGCAGAAATAGACCTAAATCGCAAAATACCCTGGAAAAAGGAACTGGAGAAAACTCTCAATTCCAAGATAGCGAATGAGATGTAGAATCCGTTCCAAGAAGCTTCTAGACACCTAAAGACTCACTGTTTTTCAAAACAGGCTGAGTGGAGCAGGATGAATCATGTGAAACCTATTCTGGTGAGCAGCCAGGACACCGAGTGCTTCACAAGCCTCTGAAGTTACCAGAATGTTCTCTTACCATCAACCAGTCCCAAAACAGTTGGAACATATTAAAAAAAACCCACACAACAGTTTCTATTAAAACCAATGGGATTGATCTAAATGCTGTAGGCCACAAAACCTTCTGACAGATGCTTTGGCCAGGGTCAAGGCAATACCACAACAAAAGCAGAGGGGAAAAAATAGTTACACACTGCAAACAGCCTCCCTTTACCATTTCAAAGGATCCTCCACAAACCCCTCTCCTCAGTTAAAACTGGAGCTGGTGTCTTTGTGTTATGTGAATGTAGGTCTTAAGAGTAAAGACAGAGTTTTCTGAGAAGATCTACTTAACATGCAGCAAAAAAAATCAGTCCTTTTCCTTGGATGGGGGAAAAGAGAGACAAACATCATCACTGCATTAGTCCACTGTTCAAACTATTTCCATCCCCAATATTTTTAAGTGCACCCTCAGCAAGTTTGCTGATGACACCAAGCTGTGTGGGGCGGTCGACACGCTGGAGGGACCCAGACAGGCTGGAGAGGTGGGCCCATGCCAACCTCATGAAGTTCAACCAGGCCAAGTGTAAGGTCCTGCACCTGGGTCAGGGCAATCCCAGGCACAAATCCAGGTTGGACACAGAACGGATGGAGAGCAGCCCTGAGGAGAGGGACTTGGGGGTGCTGGTGGATGAGAAGCTCAGCACGACCCAGCAATGTGCGCTGGCAGCCCAGAAACCCCCCGCAGCCTGAGCTGCATCCCCAGCAGCGTGGGCAGCAGGGCGAGGGGGGGGGATTCTGCCCCTCTGCTCCGCTC